>CATIWJ010245382.1:0-10657 GCA_949640765.1 Croton laevigatus | reverse complement strand
ATAGATTATCATTTCATCTAGAATTTGAGACAGATTTTCTGAAGAAGATTTGTTTATAATTTCACTTTCTCTAAAACCCAAATCACCATTTCCAAATTTATTTTCTTTGCTCTTCACTGGGGACTCCATTATTTCAGGTGAAAATTGTTCTACTATAGAACAGGAAGTACTAATTTGCTCAATTTCCTGTCATTAAATCAAACAAAATTACTTAAATATTAATATTAATAATAACATTAATCTTTTAATTACTTAACAAAAGCATAAAAAAACATGAAAATAAAAATAAAACCTGTTGTTGCAATTCTGAAGTGTATTCAAGTGCCAAAATTTCTGGTTTCAGGCAATAATCTTTAGCTATTTCTTCTACTAATTTTTGCTTCACATCATCAGGAACAGGAACAGATTGAATAGACATTTTCTCTTGTATCTGCAAGCAAATTTTATAATATAAACAACAATTAAAAAAAAAAAACCCCATTTCTTTTTTTATAAATATATTGATATAATTTTAGAAGAAAAACCTGAAAGTTGACAAGGTTGCCAGGTAAGAGTTCAAGAGCTGTTTTTTCAAGTCTCTGACCATACCGATCTCTAAAAAGCTTTCGAATTGCACGAAGCTCAGGTAAATCTCCACATCTTGCAGAAGCAAATATAAGACTTGAAATTGCTTCATTTATATCATTTGGACAATCCCTGAAACCACCAAATTACAGTAAGTCATTCTCTGGTAAAAGAAGTAGAGGAGGAGGAAGAAGAAGAATTCTTACTTGTGCTTCCGAATATATTTCATATGGACAAAAATGAATTCGCAGAAGCTTTCTAATAGCTCGTAAATGGCAATAATAGTTTCATCTTTGAAGATTTGCTCAGTCTGAAATTAAAAAGGGGGGAAAAATATTAGAAAACAGAGTAAAACAGAGGAGGTTAAGTTTTGACTATGGAGTTTTGAATTGAAATTATTAAATATAAATACCCTATTAAATGCAATATCGTCATAACCAATCTTGATTAGCTGAGCTACATCTTCTCTTAGTTGTCTTACAATTGAACTCCTCTTGCTCTTTAGTAGCTTCAGTCGGCATTGTACTGTCTTGATCAGCTTCTTGCTGGAAAATAAAATACAACAGTTAAAAAAAAAAAAAACCGATAAAAGATAGTATCGAAGTCTGAGACTTTGAATGAAAATAAGAATACCATTTAGAAGCTTTTCTCCATCCAAACAGAAAATCAAACATTTTCTCGCAAAATTCTAAAATATCACTGTGTTTTGTGCAAGAAAGAAGAAGAAGAAGTAGCTATTGTCATTAATGAAGAATTAAAAAAAAAGCTGATTAATGGTTGGGTTTTGTTCAGTTGTTTAGTTGTTGGGGGGGGGGGGGGGGGGGGGTAAGTAACTGAATCCAACATGGGATGGAGAAACAGTTAAGAGTGATGGTGGGAGTTGGTTTTTTAGGAGAAAGTGGATTTGAGACCAGACAGACAGTTATGATCTCTGTTTGTTTTAGTTGAGAAAAAACAGATCCACTTTTGCACACTTCTCGGACCACTTGGGTAAGTGTTGTTGTTGCTGATATTTTTTTTTTTTTGAATGTTGTTGTTGCTGATATTGATAATGAAAGAAATGCAAAAAAAAAGGCAGAAATAAAAGCATTTATCTATTAAAAAATTAATTACAAATTTTCTTTTGTTATTAATATTTGGGAAATATTTATCCAGACATTATTTAGATAGATGGGTGATTACAAGTTAGTCCATGGTTACTTTTTTTAAGCCCTGCATTAATTGGTGACTAATATTTGTTTAGCAAAATTAATTGAATCCATAGGTTTAGTTAGTGTTTGGCATTTCTTGTGTATTTTTTTTATTTAAGTTGAAAATAACATAAATAATTTTTATCATACAATTAACGATATAAACAAAACAAAGGCTAAAACTTTTATAAAATGCCAATATGAAAAAAGTTGGAAAAAAAAAAAATTGATAGCACAGAAGAGAGACTGAACCTTAACTTACCCAAAAACACAAGCATAGGATAATGCTTATAAAATATGAAAGTAACAAAACAAAAGAACAATAGTCAAAAATATAGGTAATCAAACTTCAAACCAAAGCTTTTTTCCTCTAATACTCTACTATAGGCTGCTGACCAACTTAGAGCGTGAAAAGTTGGAAATTGGATATTGGCATGCATGTTTGTGCTGAAATGTGAAGTGGGGTCCTCTCCTCTCCTTGCTTAGACATGGAGGAAACCAAATAATGATGATGGTGAGGTGAGCTATTGACTCTGACAAAAACTTTCAAGTTTTCGTCTTTTATTATTAACAGAATTTTTTTCCTTTTTCTGGTGGGGGTTGGGGGTAATGATTAGTTCACAATAATCCAGCTATGATTCTATTTGTTTATAAGAGGATTGCTTGCTTTTGTACTTAAAATATGCTTGTTTAATCTTGTGGGTTTGAGAATTTTTAGGTATCTTGTAGGTGTTTGTTTTTATGCTTGCGAGTTTGGTTTCTTTTCTTGTTTGGATATTTTACAACTGTCAAGTCACGGTATGATTTGTTTATTCCTGGATTTTGATGTTTACCATTTTTTTGTTTATTTTGAATATCCAAAATCTGGAATTTATTTGAAGCAAGTTCTCTGCATAGTTCAAATCTTTGTGGAAAACTTTCCAAGTTGAAGTGATTGGTTAAGTTTAAATATGATGGCGAATAATGAGAACCTCCCTGCGAAAAACAATAGAGCAATCTGCTGTAATGTAAGCTGTAATGTAGTGTAATTGCCATTAAATTAAGGTTTATTAAACTTTGTCTGAAAGTCAATTCTTACCAAATTGGTTTTGAGATGGATTTTGCTCTATTATATATGTTTATTGAGTATTCTTTGGATGGAGACTTGTTAAAAATATGCATATTGCTGGTTCTTATTCACTGATGGAATTATATGTATGAAACTCAAACCCGGCACAATTATGGATAGGATCTGTGAAGTTTGCTTAGGTCTTGAAACATGAATAAAGGAATCAAAATGTAATATTTTCTTCGCGTTTCTTCTCAGTTTTGATACATATATAAGGCTATAAAATTGCAGAGCATACTGTTAATTTACTTGGTGTGTTCTATAGTTTTCAAAATGTTTTAGTGTTTTCTATAATTTCAAAATGTGCTTGTTGCTTGGCACGGGGAATGGTATTTTATGCGAAAAGGGGAAGCTAATGTGGGAATAGGGTCACTCTGGTTGAGGACCATTCTCTATTTCTTCAGCTAGTTTTCTGGTCAATATATCAGCTCGATCATCTTGTCCGCCGGCAAAGCTATAGACCTGAAATGCTAGCTGAAAAGCCCTCCAAAGAGTTTTGGCCCCTCGTTTTAGTTGGCTGTTATTTTTTTGCCCACTTTTTGTACTCTCTGCTGCCTTTGCTGCCTTCCATTCCTAGATCAAAACACCAGAAAGTTTCAAATTTATCAGAATTCATTATATTCTAAGAAGGGACAACAACAACCAAAAAAGAAAAACAAGTGTTAGTTCGAAACTAGCTGGGTTTGGCTTACGAATCTTTTGTTCTGAAAATCTGCTCTGATTTAGGAAAAATATGATATAAGGTAGAGAGTAATACCTCAAGTGCAAGCTCCATGCAGCTTGAAGAAACATCCACCATCAATTCCTTGATACACACCAAAATGTTGAAGTCAAAATCAATATTGTTGCTCTTGAACTTCTTCGTCTCTTCATCTTTGTCTCTTTCCAGTGAATCTATTTCACCCTTGATCTGATTTCAAGTATGGATCAGAATCAATGATGGCTGCCATAAAAAGCTATTGTTCCTTTTAACAAGTATAGGAAAGCTTACCTTGTTAAAGTAAGATTCAACCTTGTCAAGTTGCTGGCCCAAAGGTTGCGTTACCTGCCACTTCTCCAGTTTGGAAGCTATTTCTTGCAGCTTTACATATTGAACTGCTGCTGTTCTCAATGTCTCCAGCTTCTTTATTGGAAAACCTTCAAACTTTGCCAGGACCTGCATTCCAAGGAACTGTTAAGCATTTTTTTTCATCTCTTCAGGGCAAGACTTACCGGAAAAATAATGAAGCCACCCTGCGGTTGCTTTCCTTTTAGTTAGTTAGCATAAATTAACATTTTTGAGATTATATTGGCTTAGAAATTTTACCAAACTGAGGATTATTCATTTTGGTTTACCTGTGTCTCGTCTGTCAATTTCTCCAAATGTTGTTCCACATGCTTGTGAAATCTAATAAGATCAGCCATGTTCTTGCTTTGGAAGGAATTAATTGCAGCTTTGATTTCCAAGATTAACTTCTCATGATTCCTAACATCCTCTTCAATCTTTTGGAAATATGCTGATCTATGATGTCAGCAAAAGAAAATCAAATACTATGTCAGCAAAAACCTTAATTATTTGTCTGGCAGTCCAATTCATTAAAGCAGCAGCTGAAACATACCGTTTTGTCATTTCTGCAAGTGCATCAGCCATCCCATGTTTTCCCTCTGCAGATCCTCCAACATTTTGCCTTTTTTCTTTAGAAGGTTTACCATTTGAGCCACGTCCTTCCAGCTTGCCTCTGAGACGCCTATACAAGTTTCCCATATGGCTTGATCGTTTTAATTTCGTACTTTTCTTAGTGCTCAGGGCCTTTCCCACTCCAAGTTGAGGAGGTGCAGGCGGCGGTGCAGCTCCTTTTGGTGGTGCTGGCATGGAAACTGGTGAATCTTGAACAGTCTTTTTAGATGGTTTTACAGATGAGGCAGACATTGCTTTTTCATTTTTGGTATCTTTTGGCCCTCTGTTATTCTCAATTCCAGTTGAAACATTTTGCATTTCTATTTTTGTTTCATCAGTCATTTGATCAATTACTTTAAAGGCACTGTCACATTTAGCAGGTTTTTCAGGCAACAAGTTGGATGGGAGGTATTTTAATTCGATTGGCCGCAATTTCTCCACTGTCTGAAGTCTGAGAGGCAATAGAAAAGGTGAGGCATACGTAGTATTTGCAAATTCATCAAGCTCCATAGAAAAGGAAGCTGCAGGAGCAAATGTGGTTGGATTATCTGGAGAAGAGCAGGTATTTTCCTTGTTTGAGTAAGATTCTCTTAGCGAATCGCCAATTGTCGCACCATTAATCCTACCATCATGGATCTTTTCTTGTTCCTCCATCATATCATACATTTTTCTTGCAATTTCAATCAAGTCATTGAGCTTTGCAAGGACTTTTTGACCTTCAATATCAAATGTACTTATATTTTTATATATAATTCACCCTGAAGCAAACTACATTTTACGCACATCATTTACAGAAGAGAAAGACAACTTACTGATTTGCTGCTCTTGCTGCTCCAAAGTGGTATTCCCCGTGCTTCTGTTTATATCGTTGACAATGGAGCTACTTATCCACTTGTGATTTTTTGTCCAAGAATCACCAACAGATTCAAAAGCATTATAAAGGTTTTGCAATTCCTATGTGAAAGTAGTTTTCCATCATTTTGCAGATTCAAATAATTAGAACTATTAGTCAAAATTGTCATGGTAATAAACCTGATAGAAGGATGTTTTCCGTGTTTCTGGAGTCAAATAGTAGCTAACAAAATCGGGATATAAGTTGTGAAGATCTTCAACAAGCCCAATCACCAGCTGCCAAAAGATTCAAAATGGAAATTTTGATTTTAGATTCATGAACTTTTTCGGCTCAAGTAAAAGTAAATAGAGGAGCACCTCATTAATAGGAGCTGAGCCATCACAGGGAGGAAGATCAATGATGTCTCTAAATGTAAGTATCTTCTTCCTGAGCTCTACCATGAAAAATAGATTTCCCCTTGAATTGCTTCTGATTAAGCCCATTTGGATACTCGTTGCCTGCAACTACAGATTATTTCTCGTTAGGATGGATTTTCATTTTTTTTTTTTTTTTTTTTTTGGGAGTTACAGGAGGAGGGTTGGGGCTCGAACTTTCTCAAACCACAGACTTTAATGTCCTTTGGACTAACAGCCATTGGCGTACATTTATGAAATCTTGATTTGTATTTTGTATATGTTTTTGGATATATAAATTTCTCATCATACCTGTGATTTGCCTGAATCAGGATAAAGAACAATAGACTGGCAGAAAAATAGCTGATTATTTTCCTAATCTTGATCCCAAGACCACGATTCCTAATTCCTACCTGCAGGGATTCCGAAATTCCAAAACCTGGAAAAACTGAGATTTGGATGCAAGAGAAGAAAGAAAAAAAGGGGTTAAGATTTACATTTCTGCTCCTGATATGCAAAACACACAACAGCAGCAGCAAATGTGTTCTCTTCTTCCCTGGTGAGCCAGAAGCCAGTAGAGTTTCTGTGAGCCATTTTCTTTAAGACTATAAATAACTAGCTAAATTTCTCCCCAATGCTTTAGGAACTGAAAGGCTTAAAAGATTGCCACTTGTCTTATATGTAACTTGGTAGTTTCAAAATTTTTTTCATCATATTTGTAATTTTAGCATAATAGTTCTATTTAATTACCAGTCAATCAATTATTGTCTGCAATCTTTTTTTTTTCTCCCTAATATCGGAAGTAGAGATACTGGTCTATGATGCACGGACACTTCAAACGTTTTTAGTATCTCCATCTGGGGAATTTTCTTAGAATAAGAACTTGATGACATGGGTCAGTCACCTTTTGGGGCTGTGTCTGCAAATTCCAAAATTTGGTGTGTTTTGTTTCATAAACGCATTAAAATTTAAAAAATTATAATCTAAAATTTATATTTATGCATTTCCCCAACATTTTCTTCCCTTTTGATTTTTAAAAATGTTTTCCCTTTTTCTCTATGTTGGATTACGGTGTCGGTGCAATGTAGCCTTTGAACAAGATGAAATTCTCAGATGGATGGCATAAACTTTTATCTTTTGTGAAGAATGGCTTGTGTTCGAACCTCTACCGCCTTGTTAGTAAGGCTAACATTAATGTAGAAAATAAGAAAATAAATATTAGAAGAATTCTAATTCTAAATTTTGAAAAAGTTATAGAAATTTACATTTCTTTCAAGAAACAACACATATAAAAATTCCAATTTCAGCAAGATCCTATGTCATTCAATATCTACATCTGCATATCATACATATATACACGCGTGTATATACGTACGTATATTCATTTCTTTATATTCCTTTTCCATTTCCAGGCACTTTTTGCTTTCCTCTGAAGATTTTTAAACGTCAAAATTGTAATGATACCGACTAGAAAGGATGGTGGCTTTTTTCTTAGGCGACAAGTTATCGACCACCAGCGAACAGTTCAAGAAGACCTTTACTTGTCTGAAAGGGAAATTTTGAACCACAACAGAAACAGGTGCTTTTATCTGTACAAGTAATGGAATCTTTCCTGTTTTTCTATTTTGCATTAAAGCCTCATGCAGTCCTGAACCAAATTCACTTTTACCTTGCAGAAGAATCTTTATCCTACTCGTGTTAGAACTAGGTTGAAAGAAAGCAGGAATCTTCCCTGTACATAGAGTAGAATCTCTATAAGTTACAACAACAGAACTGTCTTTTCCATACCGAAAACCGATATGCTCATTAGGGTTTTCTGATTTAATGGTGACAGCAAATTCTGTGTAGAGACTGAAATCTTGTTGAACATCAAATGCATTTACGTCGAAACTGCTAATATTGTAATGAGGCATTTCAGGCTGCAAGAAAGAGTAAAGAGCGACGATTGAACCGGCTAAAAGGATGATCAAGACAAGCCAGAAGCAAAAGCAACAGCAAACACATTTTAGACAGAAGCTGGAGGATTTACTGCCGGAATGATTATTGTAGCGAGGGACGTGTCGCCTCTGAGGAGGAGGTCTAAGGGCTGGAGAAGAGTTGCTGTTCAACATGACATACTTTGGATGGTATGGAGGTGGGTTTTCCATTGAAGGGAAGCCTTAAGAGATTGGAGAAGAAGAAAGAAAGGCCCTTCTTCTTCTCAGCCAAAAATCTTGGGAACTGGAAATTGAAAGGAAAATCAATGGCTTCCACACGTTGAGGACATTGTTATGTATGTGTGGACATGGGAGATTTTTTAGTATTTAGCTTGCTTTTCGTGTTTGTTAAACTTTGTTTTTCTTTCTATTTTTGGCTTGGCCAAGGTTAACTTATTAATTGGTTATCTTCAAATTGCAAACCCATTTGCTAGATGTTTGTTGGTTAAATAATGCTAATTTATGATCACTCAAACTATATAATTTGTTTAATTTTTAAAGAGAAACCACATTTGTTACTATTTTTATTTTTTCAATTGGCTGTTTTGATCAATGTGCAACAATTTTTTAAGCCATATAATTATAAAATGTTAATTAGGAGTTTTTTTTTTTTTTCATTCCGAAAATATGTTAATTAGGAGGCTAAGCTTTCATAAAACAGGTGGTTATATTGAATGAAAGGGGCTCAATACCTAAAGTAAGTTTTTAAGTTCGAACTAAAGTTTTGTATACGAAATAAATCTTGTTAGAGAGTTTTTTCTTAAGAACACAACAATTCTAGTCGTTGTGATTTAATATTCAACAAACGAGTGATATGTGAAAAAAAAAGGTTTCACAAAATTTTCTGATGATTTGTAAGAGCTAACGTCATTAAATATTAATCATTAATTAATTAATTAATTATATTCAAAGGGAATTGTTTTTGTTTTTTTTGTTTTTTTTTTAAAAAATCAACTTTCATTTTTAATTTTAGATCAACACTAATTGAAATCTTAAATGTTAGCATCAAATGATCCCCTAACAATAACATTGTACATGTGTTGATGTACAAAAACTTTGTACTAACCAAAAGCTTGATCAAGAGAAAGAAAATATATAACTGTATATAAAATGACAGTCACGAATTCTCAGAGAATAATATAAAGTTATGATTGGACTTGAAAAATCGATGAACTCTTGAAGAACAGTATTTGTGTAACGGAGATGAAATACAATTATAAATAAATTTAAAAAAAAAGAAAAAAAAATTAACAATACTTTGTAACTCTCATAGGAGAAGAGGAGCAAATAGCTGGTTTAGAAATACAAGATCCTGAAATAGTACCGATTCTAAGAAGAGCCAAAACTGAAACCATAACTTTTTTAACTTTAACAACAACTTTTTTAACCTTTCTTGTTCTTTCTCTTCTTACTAATGTACTTCTCGAAGCTAACGTATAAGACTGCAAAAAAATCTGCCTTTGCTTTGCTCTTGCTACTCTGTTTCCTAAGGAACTCATCATCATGGATGACTTTGATGGATTTCTACGTCCAAGATTTACCTTGTTCATTTCTTCATCATGATGATGATCCAACGGCTCATAACCGTTTAATCTACGGCTAAGATTTGTTGTCGTGTAGCTTCGAACTAGGGTGTTCATGGCTGCTGTAAATTACTGTAATCTTAAACTCAGAAGTAGAAATTTTAAAGAACTGCGTTTCTGAATTCTTGTAATAGTATATAAAGAAGAACGAAAATTTTGATTTTTGTAATTTTGATTGTTTATATATATATATTTTTTGGTTCTTGTTTTGACCGTTATTTCTTGTTTTTCCATTCTTGGCGGGCGCTTATTTAAAGTGAACATAGCTGGTCAAGATTCAAGACTACCTACCTGCTACAAATCTTTCAATGATACATGAAAAAAACTATATAATAATTGGAATTTTCTCGTAAATAAATCATTATAAAATCAAGATTATTGAATTAGCAGTGGAGAATTATTAGCAAAATGTATTATTTAGTCCTAAATTTTGACCAATATTACTAATTTATTAGTTATTTAATTTTGACAAAATAATTCTTCCATTCCATACTATTTGGCTCCGTCCAATTTTTTTCAATTTTTTTTAATATTAGCCAAATTTTCGGTACATAATTTGAAAAATTAGCCAAACTTTAGGGATGAAATAATAATATTAACCAAAATTCAGGAACAAGGAATACTATTATTAACAAAATATGGCTAGAATATACTTTAAAAATTGGATGTAAGCCAAATCGTTAAACATAGTTGAAGTGCAGGGAAGAAAAGGTTATTCTATGATGAAATAGTGATTTTTTGCTTAATATTATCATTATTATTGTTGTTGTTTCCAAAATTATAACATAAAACAAGATTATAAATATATATTAGAAAATATAATGTGCACAAATTAATTTTCTATTGATTGATTGATTTTTTTTTCATTCATATTTAAATTTTGATTTTTCAATTTAATAGAAAAATGTTTATTTTAAAAATTAACAAGCAAAATTACGTTGGCTGTGCGTAATGAAACCGTAATTAGGTTTCTTATTACTGACCATTGACCAGACGGTTCTTTTTAGCACAACAAGAAGTCCCTATCTACTAGAAATAAAAATATATATACTTCAATTTGCTTTCTTAATTCGACTACTTTATTAGAATTTCGTGGACGCCGGCAAAGTTTAGTAGTAATATATTTATATTTATGAACAGTTGAAAATGTTTGCGCATAAATTCTCATGTTCAAATTTTAATAAACTGAGAACTTTATTAAGTGTAAATCTACTATCCCACCAAACCAATCAAGTTGATAATTGCATATTTTATTTTAAAATATAGTTTAGTGTTAAGTTGCATATAAGTCGAGTCGCTTTCTGTTTATAAGATGCCGATTTGATAGTTAAATG
>CATIWJ010245342.1:0-16625 GCA_949640765.1 Croton laevigatus | reverse complement strand
TCATCGTAAGTTATATCGAGCTCAGGTGGCTCAATTTTTGAGACAAATATCTAATGTTAGGTAGAAGTAATTTGAAGAGTTGTTGCCGGACATTGTCTTTTAACGGTTATTATTATTTTTTTGTCCCTATGTGTATGTATTGGGATTGTGCTTATTGTCGTATTATCTTATTACTTTCTCAGGAATTCAATTTCAGAGTTGCTGGTCTATGTTATCCTTGTTATCAGAATTTGAGACATTTGGTGGTGGACTGTGAACACCCTCATAGTAATAATGATTGATAATCTTCGCGATCCAGATCCAAGAATTCCGGGGAGCAAGCTTGCTTGTAAAAATAAGCCACTCCGATGATAAAGTCAGTATGATGACTATTTAATATATTTGAGAGGAGAGTAATAATATATGGAGAGGAGAGAGAAGAGAAAGCTTAGCTTAAATGGTGGGTTGCAGGAGTATTTATAGAGAAGCCTTTATGGTCACGTGTACTCCACTTACATGTGGGGGAGTTGTGTCATGATGGTGTCTTGTCATGGTGGGTTGTCATAATAATTATTATGTTACTGTGGGGTCAACTCCTTGGGTGGAGCTGACCTTGGGTGGAGCTGGTGGTGCTGACCATGTGGAGTGGAGCTGGTAGAGCTGAGCTGACCTCCTTGGGTGGAGCTAGTGGGCTGACCCTTTGGGTGGACTGACCCTTTGTGGGCTGACCTTGATGGGATGACCCTCTTGGGTGGACCCTTTAATATGGGGTGTTATCACATGTCCCCCATTCAAGTCCCTTAGTCAAAGACTGAGGGGTTCGCTTCTAGTTGGCCTGGATGCTTGTTCTTGATTATTGTACTTGTGCCTTTCCAAAGTGGGAAGGAGGATGATCTCCTGGTGAGGGATGACCTCTATGGAATGACCTGAGCTCGATAGCATGACCTGAGCTTGGTGGCATGATCTTCTGTGGATGACCTCCATGGGATGACCTGAGCTCGGTGGCATGATCCCCTGTGAATGACCTTCTGTGGATGGTCTCCTGTGGATGACCTCCATGGGATGACCTGAGCTTGGTGGCATGATCTCTTGTGAATGGCCTCCTATGGATGGTTTCTTGTGGATGACCTCCATGGGATGACTTGAGCTCGGTGGCATGATGTCCTGTGGATGACCTCCTATGGATGGTCTCTTGTGAATGGTCTCCTGTGGATGGTTTCTGTGGATGACCTCCTGTGGATGACCCCCGAAATCTTTAGTTTGGAGATCTTCTTCCATGGAGATTTTCTTCTGTGGAGGGATTGTGCCCAACCACTTCTTAGGGCTTGGTGTGGAGGGATGATCCATGGATCATGCTCAACCACTTGGAGAATCTTCGTGAAAGGGCGATCCATGGATTGTACTCAGTCACTTGGCGAATCTTCGTGAAAGGACGATCCATGGATCGTGCTCAGTCACTTGGCGAATCTTCGTGAAAGGACGATCTATGGATCGTGCTCAGTCACTTGGCGATTTTCCTCCCTTTGGTGGTGATGGCCCCTTTGGGGATGATTTCACTTTTGTAGAAAATATTCATGAAATATGCCTTAGCATCTTACCACAAATTTATTAAATTATCAAAATTTAATGGTTAAATAATTATTCCATCATCAATAAATATTTATGCAACATATTAGTAGCATATTTATTTAAATAAAGGGGGTCTTATGATTAGATAATGCCCCCAATTAATTATTTTCTCAAAATTAATTCAATATGTAATCTGAAGGACCTGATTTAATTAATAAAATGAGTTCAGAGACTTATCTGTAAATATTCAGGGGCGTGCCTGAGTTCGGTATCTGACTCCCGGGGTCAAAATATAATTTTTTGAGAGTTGTAGGATCACCCCGCGTTCAGTAGCCAACTTTGGAGGTCGTTCTGCAATTTTTGAGGGTCTGCCCGTGCATGGATGATGACTTTCGGGGTTAGATTGTGATTTCCAGAACATTTCTGGGTCAGTCTGCATGTGGCTAACCACTTTTGGGGTCAGAATATAATTTTCCAAATATTTCTGGGTCGGTCCGCGCTTGGCAGTCAAATTCTGGGGTCAAAACTTGAATTTCTGAAAGTAGTTGGGTCGAACCACGCTCGATAGCCAAGATTGGGGGTCGGTTCATGATTTTAAAAACTTTTAGGGTCGGCCAGAAATTTCCAGGGGGCCTCTTGCGTGCAGACCACAACTCTTATGGTCATTCCGTAATTTTTGAAAGTTTGGGGTATGCCAGCGATTTCTAGGGGCGTGTTTGCGGACGGACGAAAACTTCCGGGGTCGGCGCGTAATTTAATAAAAATTACCGGTCAGCCGCCCTATTTTCAATCTTTCAAAACGCGGAGCCTTCGAGCGTTTTACGTAAAACGGCGTCACTTTGGGCTGGTCTTCCCCGCCCGATTAGTCTGTAACCTGGGTTAACCCGGGATTAACAGAGCTCCGGCGACCCGACCCAGTGATGATAATTGCCGAACCATATGCCACTGTCTTCCTCTAGCCGGGCTGGTCACAATGGCGGCCTCAGAACTTCCGTCCAATCATCGGACCATTTAATTTTTACGTTTGGATCCTTGACAAATCCGATTGCCCACTGGATCGTCCGAACGGATCTTCAAGCTCCGGCCATCGTCGGTGGTAGTTCTTGGCTCCGTTCTGCTTGTCGGACTTGAGGGAGGCGAGCGGCGGCCTTGGTTGCTCCGATCGACGCCAGACGGTAGTGATGGGTGGCGGGTAATTTTCCAGATTTTCCCACGATAATACCGATTTTTTATTTATTTTTATTCAAAATTTAATTTGCATTTCAAATTGTTCTTCCTCTGTTTTGCTTCCTCCCGATTATTTTTATTCAAATAATAATTTGAATTTTGATTCCCTTCTCTCCTCTATTTGATCTCCTCTCCTTTACACCTCTGCTCTTTAAAAATAAATTGACGTCTCAAATCCAGGAACATAAAAAAACTTGAAGTTGCAAAAATTAAATATTGAAGCGAGAAAGTTGACTGCAAAGTTGAAGGTGTGTTCCACACTCACCGCACCATTGATAATCTTTGCGATCCAGATCCAAGAACTCCGAGGAGCAAGCTTGCCTGTAAAAATAAGCCACTTCGATGATAAAGTCAGTATGATGACTATTTAATATATTTGAGAGGAGAGTAATAATATATGGAGAGGAGAGAGAAGAGAAAGCTTAGCTTAAATGGTGGGTTGCAGGAGTATTTATAGAGAAGCCTTTATAGTCACGTGTACTCCACTTACATGTGGGGGAGTTATGTCATGATGGTGTCTTGTCATGGTGGGTTGTCATAATAATTATTATGTTGATGTGGGGTCAACTCCTTGGGTGGAGCTGACCTTGGGTGGAGCTGGTGGTGCTGACCATGTGGGGTGGAGCTGGTAGAGCTGAGCTGACCTCCTTGGGTGGAGCTAGTGGGCTGACCCTTTGGGTAGACTGACCCTTTGTGGGCTGACCTTGTTGGGATGATTTTACCCGTGGGTATAAGAACGCGTGGGTATTTTACCCGTAAAATTTCCAGACTTCTAGTCTTGATTGAGTCTAAAATCTAATCTGTCGAAATTATTTTGCTTTCAAAGATGGCTTTGTTTCTACGCCACCAAATGGTCCAGATAGTTGTAAAGAACAAGACCAACCAGGGAATATTCAACTTTCTTGAATTGATAAGGCTTTCCCACTGGTTAAAGAGGTTAGCCGCTTTGAGAGGGAGAACACCATTCACATTCCACCATTTTAAGCCTTCATTCCAAATTGATAAGCACAAGGACAATTAATTAGACAATGGCTACAATTTTCAATGTAGGAGTTGCATAGGGAGTAAATGCAGTCCCCTAAGTTGCTTATAATTCCTGGTTGTAAAGGCTTAGCTTTGATGGTATTCTGTTTTGAAGACATTTCCATATGAAGACAGATTTTTGAGGGAATGATGGAATTCCAAAGCCTTTTATGATTAAAGTTTATAGCCAAGGGAGCAGTTTCCAAATCTTCTAGAATGTGAAAAAAGATCTTAGAGACAAATTCACCCTCTTTTACTAAACTTCCAAATGATTTTGTCTTCAACATTGGCTTTGATTGAGATGGTGTTCACCTTGAGTAGAAGAGAGTTCAAAGATTCAATCTCACACAGTCTAAAAGGTCGTCTCCAATTAAAATCCCAAACCCAGCGATTATCAGCAAAAAACCTGCAGTCTTTAGCCAAGGATGACTTGTTGGTTGCAATTGAGAATAGTCTTGGAAAAGCAATCTTGAGTGGTTGATCAAAAACCCATGGATCAAGCCAAAATCTGATTGTTGCTCCATTACTGATAATCCAATGGAAATCTTTCATGAGAAGGGATTCTGATCTTTGTTCAGAGTTACCAAGAACTAAAACTTCCTTCCAAATTGGCAAAATTTTCTTCTAGAATGAGCAGTTAAAATTCTGATTTAAACAAGAATCTTGACCATATTTCGATTGGATTACCTTCTTCGAAAGGAATTCTTTGCTTGTGATAAAGCTTTGCTGAGGTTTGTCTCCTAAGATCAATCTCTGGTTTTGTAAGTGAGGAGCTTTCTGCTTTCAGATCCAAAGTTCAAGAGTGCACTGTAAAGAATTTATTTCATCATTTAAATCACCGAAGTTCGATCTACTCCATGTTTTTGAAAAATTCTTCAAGAGTTTCAACTTTGTTAAACAGATGTAACCACCCTGTCCGCTAATAGTAACTGCGTTCTAGCAATCGAAGACAGTATTAAGAAACTCCGGATGCTCAATCGGAGCATTGAAACATTTAAATGGCCTTGCACCCCAATTTTTTGTATCAGTGGTGAGAGTGATCGAGCAATTGTCTGATATGATGCGTTTCAAAGCCAAGCATTTGGTTGAAGGCCAATTATTAACCCAATCAATATTGAAGAGAAACCTGTTCGGTCTGCTAAGTATTGAGCCGTCTGCATTGCACCTTGTAAAACATCTGCCTTTCATTGGGATATCCACAAGACCATTAGAAGAAAGGAATTGAGTAAAATCAGCATTACCAACCTGATCATCCGTGCTTCCTTTTCTTTCTGCAGAGTTACTGACTGCATTAAAATCTCCGGCAATGCATGTAGATAAATCCTGCCATAATGACTTTCTAAGAGAGGTTTCAGTAGGCAAGTACACAATAACAAGATGCAAAGTGTCCATGCAATGGCTGAATGTCCCAGACACACCAAGAAATCCTGCCTCAGAGAATGAATTTATGATTGTGAAAATACTTCGATCCCACATTGTAAGAATGCCTCCAGCCGTTCCAGATGCCTCCACCGCTTTCCAATCAAAGTTATCATTTGGCTATAGTATAGTTTTTTTATCCATTTCAGGTCAGACACATCCTTCTTTGTCTCTTGCAAGAAGAAGATAGAAACCCTTTCTGAACTTAAAAATGACCTGATCGCAATAGCTTTACCTTTTCTTCCCATACCTCTAGCATTCAAAGATAGTAATTTACCTGGCATCATGATTATAAGTGGTGTGAAAACCCCAAAAAATGAGGTGAGTACTTTAATTGTCCAATGCGTGTAATGCTTGAACGACCTCATTATCATCCCTAGAAGATAGCAATCCAATTTGTATCCCAAGATTCCAAGTGGTTGAGGCTTCAGAAAGGTGTAATTGGTTATCATCATCGGTGGGTGAGGCTGCGGATGAGGTTTCTGAGCAGTAATCAGATTCAGAGTTTTGAGGTAAGTGACTTGAAGGTGAAGAAGCCAAACGAGTTACTTCCGCTTTTTGGAATAAAACGCTCAATATTATATTTTTCGATTGTGACTT
Source organism: Croton laevigatus (assembly GCA_949640765.1). Classification (NCBI taxonomy): domain Eukaryota; kingdom Viridiplantae; phylum Streptophyta; class Magnoliopsida; order Malpighiales; family Euphorbiaceae; genus Croton; species Croton laevigatus. The sequence goes on along the minus strand of CATIWJ010245342.1, from coordinate 10,808 downwards.
TTTTACTCCCTAAAGTATCTAGTTACATCTTTTAGTCTCTAAAATATTTAAAAAAAAGTATCGCACCCTTCTACACCCATAAACGGCGACTGAAATTAAAACTAACGGAAGGCGCAAGTCAAGAGGAAACTCTGAAGAACTGCTTATGCCACCGTTTTCATTAAAACTTCACAGCACCTCGAAGAACAGAAATCCTAAAAACCTAAATCAGCATGAGCAACATCAGAATTCCCAAATTTCTTTCTCTTTTTCCTCGATTTCCCTTTTCCACACGATTTGGCAGTTTTCCTCGATTGAGACCAGTAGAATCGTCTTGTGGTTCCCTCGTCGGAGCTCCTCACAAATCCAGTTTTTTTTTTCAGATTCGAAGGAACGATGTGGGCTAGTGTATGGTGAAAACTTCTCCCCGGCGGCCTCCCGTCTTCTTCTGTGAGTTTTCAGGCTTTTATTGTATTTGATTTTCGCCAAAACATAGACTTCAATCATTTTTGCTTGCTTCCAATTAGGTTTTTGTTAGCCATTGTTGGCTCCAGTCTCACAATCTTGTTCTGTTGCCCTAAAAACTCTGCATTGAGCTATTCTTCATATAGAAAAATACAATTCTTGTGCTTTGTATGTTAATTAGAGGAAATGATTCCTCCTTTAATGTATTTGTGTTGTTTCTATGATTGCATTGAAATTTGTGAATTCTGCTGCTGCTCATGCTGATTTAGCTTTTTTGGATTTCTGTTCACCAATGTGAAGTTTTAATAAAAATGGTGGCATTTAGTATAAGCAATTCAGAGTTTCGCCTTGATTCACACGCATTCCGTTAATTTTAAGTTCAATCGCCGTTTATTGGTGCACGGAAGGTGCAATGCTTATTTTTTTAAATACTTTAGGAACTAAAAGGTGCAACTAGTTACTTTAGGGATTGAAAGTCACAATTGAACATACTTTAGAGACTAAAATATGTAATATGTTATTGCCCGAATAAAAAGGCAGAATGGGTTGCAGGTGGGTTTTGTGTCTCTAATCTTGGCAGCTTCTTCTTTTTCTTTTTTTTTAACATAAATATAAACTCACGCACCCAAATATGGATAGGGAGATTCGAACTCAGTCTGTTAGGACTTTGTCTTACCATCTCTGCTGGCTCTCAACCACAAGTCTTGAGCTTCTTGCTTTGGACCTTTTAGTGAATAAAGTCCTTAGGAAGGTCCAAGGGTGGAGAGGTAGCGGGCTCTGGTAAGATAATTTGTGAGGACCAAGATTTGCAAGATTAAAATTTGGTATGTCCATAGTTAATTTTTGGTTATCAACGTGGGGTAAGGAGACAGATACATCAGAGGTAGGGTTAAGGCAGCTGGCAGATGTATTAAAAATTGTTCTGGAAAAAGAAGATTGTCAGCAAGTTGTCGAGGAGGGGTGATGCAGGAGCAATCCTAGTCCTAATTAGGTTCCTATCACAACTAGGATTTTATTTAAATTTCTGTTTTATTTCTGATTTGAGTTAGTTTCCTATTTCCTTGTTTGATTAGGATTATCTATTTTTTCATCACTAATTAGGAGTAAAGTTTCAGTTCCTTCTTTAATTAGGATTCTTAGTTTAGTTAGGATTTATCACTATAAATAGGCAATATCAGCACTATTGTAATCATCTTATTTTCTCTGAAGTTTTTAATACAAAAGGTTTTAAACCTAATTATCGTTTATTGTTCCACCTACGATCAACCCTATTCTAGCCTAATTGTTGAAATATGACAGCCCTACACTTTTTCCCTGCGTCACATTGAGTTGAATTTGCCTCTAATACTTGTAATTGAATTTAATAAGAAAACAGATATAGACATGTATAAACAATGCCCTATGTTTTTTAGTGTGAGAAATTGAACTCTGAATGCAAAAATAGGAAAAAGGAACCTTGGATGTGAGGACGCCATCTATTTTGTATTGAATTCAGTTTTGGCATGCTGATTTGTTTGCTTTTGAAATATTAAATAGTGGGAGCTGGAGGCATTAATAACTAATGATAATGACTTGTACTTATTGAACCAGTTTAAGCAAGTAATTTGATTTGGGAGAAGAAGTAAGATATTGCAGAATTGTGCAATACATTTTAGAATTTAAAGCACCAAATGCTTCTAAAGGCATTTAAATATAAATGAGTACAAATTTCACTTTACATGTTTAGATCCTTGAAAAAAAAGAAAAAAATATACTAACCAATGATTTATGTGTCTCATGTAGCAAAGTGCATTTGAAGCAAAATAAAGGGAGAAGGCTTGGACTTAGCAAGGCAATTTTGGCAGGAAATTAAGGTACTCATTTCACACTTTAAAGATAGGATTTAATTTTGGCAAACCAAACTGTGAATGTAAAAATAAGAAAAGGCAGCTATTTGGCTGGTAGAGGAAGCCAAATAGTGCATAATTGTGGAATCCATTTTAGAAACCTGGGTTGTGGCTAGATGTAAATGGCAGAGAAACTGTTTTCTTTGTAGTCGTCAAAATATCTTTAATTAATCATAGAATAGTTTGAATCTTATAAACTAAAATTAACTGGGTTTATTGCTCTATTAAGGAATCATGGGAAAAACAGGAAAATGGACTTACAGTGTGTAAATAAAGATAGGCTATCATATGTATCATTATCAAGAACAGTGGTCAGATAATTCAATTGTATATGTTTGTATTAATATTAAGTAAAATACCATTCTAGGCATAAGTTGCTAGCGGTACCAAACATAAATTGAAATATTTCAGTCACTGACCCTATTAATGGCTTAAGAAATCAGTGGAATTAAACATAAGTTAGCATATTTTAAGTGTCACACTGATCAATGATCTAAAAGTGTATGCAGTTTCCTTTAGATTACGCACATTTATTATTTTTATAGTCAACCTGCTTCATGGCCTGGCATTTAAAGAAAGCCCTTTTCCTAATCCATTGCACTAAAAAGCTTTCGCATGATGTTGGTAGGAACAATAACATAAAATCACCACAAAAACCCTGCTGAACCATAATGCATTAACCATGTGACAGGGTCACGCAATGCCTTGTTTTTATTAACAACTGAAGGACTATAATTTGAATCTATGAACATTGCAGCCGCTAAAAATATCCATACATTTATCAATCGACCAAGGGCAATAATTTTAAAAGATAAACATTGTGTTTGTATGTATGAAACAAACATAATTAATGTTACAAACCAGAAGAATGAACGAACAAAAAAGGGAAATAAATTATTATTGCGTAATACATATTAAGAATAATTAAGTAAAAAATTACATTGGACAAAGAAACAATGAAAACATATCAGCCGATGAGATAGCGGGAACGGAGAAAGCAATTGAACACAGTTTTGAGAATCAGTGTGGTTGTTCTATAAGGATGATCAGAATGATACTTAAGAACAGCTACTGAATCCCAAAAACTTTGATTTAGATGATCACAATCCAAAGGAAGCAAAGAAACGGAAACGAAAGAGCAAATAATAGGAAAAAAAGTAGATGAGTGAAGGAGAGGAAAGGGCTAGAACTCTATTTAAAGGAGAAAACAATTAACAGTTCATTGAATTGTATATTTGCCAAGGTAGATTTTAAATGCAAGAGTTTGAAATTTAAAAAGAAGAGAGGCAAGCAATTCATTGAATTGTATACATGTCAAATTAGACATGCAGCTTGACAATTGCAGCGAATTTGTTCCAGGGCTAATTTAAATGGAAGAAGCTGCAATTTAAAAAGGCAGGAGGCGGTGCACAAATGGAAGAGAAGCAGTGCACCTAAAAGCGACGCCATTTGGGCAGGCTGGGAGAAGGGCAAAAAAGGAAAGGAGACTTGAGGGCAGGACCGTCTCAACACTGGCGCTTGAACAGTGCTAACATCTTTCACTTTTATATATTTGTATTAAATTGATTAGAGGTGAGAATGTTTCCTTCATAGTTAATTGTGTATGTTCCTGTTCTGTCTGTCTGTCTGTGTTGAATATAAAGCTTTTGTATTTTGTGATTCTTTCATTAGAGCTTCTTTCGGTGTTTAGAATTTTATGCTTGATGGTAATCAAATATTGCCGTACATTTATTAGTTATTTGACATGTTTATGGTGCTTCTGCGATGACTATTTAAGGAGATATGATAGTGGTGGCTTTGGATTTGTGAATTTAATAAACTCTTGTTTTTATTGCGAACTGTTTGACAAAAGGCTATGTAATATGCATATGCCATTGTTCTTGAATCAACTTTAGAATCTTTTGATATTGGTCAAGAGTTAATAAAGGCGAGGCTTCTCCCATTTGTTGCATAACATGCATATTAGACTCAGGAGCAAAACAAAAGAACTCATAGTTTTGGTTCTCACCATGACTAACTTCATAAGGTGCTGTTCTTTTTCCTTTTTTTTCTTTTGGAAGGGCAAATTAAGTTTTTTAGTTAAGTTATTAGAATTCTAAGTTTCGAACTCCCCGACCTTAGGCCAGGGAGATGTATCACTCTAACCATTTGAGCTAGAAGTCCTTTATATAAGGTGCTGTTAATACTTGCTCAACTGAAAGTGTTCATTTGATGTTTGTAACTGGAGGAAAACCTGCTTTGTAAAGCATGTTTCAATAGTAATATTATGTGTTCTACGCCACAGTAATCGTATAGTCTGATTGAGGTTTAATGTTATGGAAACAGCATGTTTCTTGACTTTTGAAATTGCCTTTCCTTTGACAAAGCTATAAAATTCGTATTGTTCTTATTTATTCATCTTGTTATATTATTCAAACATGATACATACTAGTATTTGCTTTTAAAATATTAAAATTTAGGATAAAAATCCCGGTTGAAACAGTCCAACCCTATTTGACCATGAACCGTCATGCAGCCGGTTCAATCCGCAGTATGGTTATGAAAATATTGCTAATAACTCCTCGAAACCCTGATTTTTAATTTTACATCTTTACAGTTTATATATTAATAATTATAATCCACTTGATCTTGAGGTAATTAACTCGTATCTGCATTCGTCATTGATTTGTTTTGTACGTTAAAATTTCAATCATCATCTTTCTCGTCTGCCCAATCCCTTTTTTTCTATTATTTGCTGATTGCTGAATATGGGCCAGGGGGTGATTATTAAGATGACACAACCATCTCAACCATCTGTGATACTTGCAACTGCTAGCTATGATCACACTATTAGGTTTTGGGAGGCAAAAAGCGGTCGTTGCTACCGTACAATCCAATACCCAGATTCGGTATTTTATTTCTATTCTACTGTTATAAGTTTATTTTCTTCTTTTGGTTCTTTGTGGAATTATGCAACTCTGGTAAATTGATTTCTTATGGAAAATTATATTTGTTCTGATTTGGACTCTTATTTCCAGGATTTTGTTATATATTTTCCCTTGATCATATTTGGCTAGTCTGTAGTCAAATAGTGAATGCTAGATTTTGATATTTTATTTTATTTTTATTTTTATTTTTTGTTGATTCTATTATATCTTTATATGTGTCTCACTGGTTGGACACAGCCAATTTGCTTCTCAAGAATATTTTCTTTTTGTTTTTTTAGCATTTTCACTCCCATCTGAACTCTCATGGACTTATTTGTTGTTTGTATTGGGTTTAATTTTCTGATATGGCGGGGACAGCAAGTTAATCGGCTTGAGATAAACCCAGATAAACGTTACTTGGCTGCTGCTGGTAACCCTCACATTCGGTTGTTTGATGTCAATTCGAACAGCCCTCAACCAGTATATCTCTACCCATCTTTTATCAACATTATTTTCCTCAAATATATATTTGTTTTCTGCTCTTCACAATATTTATTATATACCATTTTAGGTGAGGAGCTATGATTCACATACTAATAATGTCATGGAAGTAGGGTTTCAATGTGATGGAAACTGGATGTATTCAGGATCAGAGGATGGCACGGTAAAAATTTGGGATTTGAGGTACAGTTTCCTGTGAAGGTAGACTCATGTTTTTCCCTTAGATGTTTGTTTATGATATTACTTGAAATTGATTCTCATTTAAACTCACTTGCAGAGCACCAGGCTGTCAGAGGGAATATGAAAGTCGTGCAGCCGTTAACACTGTTGTGCTACACCCAAATCAGGTTAGTTACTACATCACATTTCATCTGTTGAGGTGTCGTCCAGAAAAGGTAAGGGAAAGTGGTAATCTAGGCCTATATAACAAATTCCTCTATTATGATCTTGCTGTCACTTCATCTGCCAGCTTCCTTTTCCACATTTTTGGGAATTTATACAAGAGTTGTTCAGTAAATGTGTAAAAAAATTTCTTCATATCATGAGCTTTGTTGGTGAGGGGTGGGGTGGACTAGGATGTGATTTTTCGTAATGTTCCAAATCTTATCAAAACCAGGAAAATTTTTTCAACTCCCTCACTATTTAGCATTGCTGAATCAACCTGTAGAACTGCTATTGACATTCTCTTATAGTTTCCCCAACAACCATTAGCATCTCTAGATCGTATCATACTATTGATTGAATTCTGTTATGTTGGAGTTGGTTTTGACCAATGATCAGCCCCAAAGCTTGTTATATCCCAACAGAGTCTCTTATGGTTTTGGTTGTTAGTCTGATTTTCATGTTTGCTTTTGTCTTAACCAGACTGAATTGATATCGGGGGATCAAAATGGAAACATTCGGGTGTGGGATTTAACAGCAAATTCATGCAGTTGTGAACTGGTATGCTTTAACAACTTGCATTTATTTATGGCACTGATATTGCAAATTTTGGTGTTCACATACTAGTTACTATATCCTTATGTTTATAGTTTTCCAAGTAGCAAAATTTGTTTTTGCATGGGCATTGGTATTGCCATTTGAGATTGGACGAACTCCAACACCTCAATACAGGTGGAGTACTCCTACGATAGAACTCATTTGACATATATCTCTTTGTGATGTTGATAGAACACAAATATTTAAATGGGAAAATAGGTATAAAATAGAAACGGAAAATGAAGTCGAGATGGGAACAGAATGATAATTGAAACTGCTATTGAAGAAATAACAGTCCTAACAGCTATTAAAGGAGCTGCGACCTCCTTCTTATCCCAAAAGAGATACCCATATAATCATAATTCCAAGATGCCTACTAAATAACCTGTAGACCTTATTTATAGAGACTCCATAACAGAAATAAGACACCTCAGCAGAACCCTCTAGAATACTTTCATTCCTTGGCTGGATATTTTAGCTTGGGCTGGATACTTCTGGACTCCCAATCTTCATCATCTCAGCCTTTCTCAAGTTGAGGAACAACCAGTATTTATCAGATGTGAGACCATCCTATCTATTTGGGAAGTTTATTAAGTTTTCCTTATTTTTTTAGGATTCCTATAGTTGTTTTAGGAGGTTCTATTTGCTTTCAGTTTTTTCACTGATTAGGATTACTTTCAGTTTCATCCTTTTTAAGAATTCTGGTTTTGTAAGCTATTCTAGTTAGGGCTTCTTTTTTGTTTAGTAATAGTCTGTGCTGGCAAATATAAATAGGACTACTGTATGTGTGCAGATTATTTTTATATATCATAATAGTTCAGATTTCTGAATTCTATGGTATCTTTATGAAACCTGTGTTTGTTCCACTAGAATCTTTCTCAGCTAGACCTAATTTGTTGAGATTTCCTTGCCCTAAACTTTTTCCACTATATCAAGTGGCTAAAATGTGGAGAATGATTGAGGAATTGACCCAGGTGGCACAAACATTGCTGCATCAGGAACCTGTGGAAGCCGGAGTGGATATTTTAGAAGGTGACCACTGTGAATATCTGAGGCTGAAGATGAAATTGTGGATGTAAACCTTGTTCATGAAACTGGAACCATGAAGGAAGCAATAAGAGATGAATTGAAGGGGTGGTTGCTACACGACGGCGTTAATTCTTTTCATAAAACTGGAACTACAAACCAATTTATGTGAGGTGGAGTGGGGTTGTTTCATGGTTTTTATGAAGAGGTTAAGGAGTAGGTTGATGCAATTGACTTCAAAGAACCAATAACAATGAATATTAAAGTACGGAAGAGCAAGAAGAACGTAATGTATTACCAAACCGAGAAAATGTTGTGGTTGAACAATTTCTCATTAACTCTAAAATCGATGAACAAAAATTCAAGAAAGCTGGAGTTGTGATGATAAAAGAAGATTGTTCTTTAAGTAAGAGTTTTCTTATGGTATTATTATCATTGAGTTGCCAAAAGATTATGCAACAATGAGAAATTTTTATCATATAACTAATCTCATTCAACTAATCAATCACATCGTATGATGGAAGTAGCCCATGGAACGCTTGTGTAAGTATGTAGAAGTCTTTGTGTCGAATCAACTCTCCTTATGCATAAAAAGGTGGATTATTTAAATGGTCTGTGATAGAGTTCACTATTGAGAAAGCTCTAAACATGTGGTATTCCAAAAGGAAGTTTACACAAGTTGATCCTTTTCTTATGGATGATGCGTGTAAACTCTACTTGTTAGGAGCCAAGTTCTTTTTTACCATAGGAGTATTAATGTTGAAGCATCTTAGCTGTTTGAGAAGTTTATTAAGTTATTATCTTAGGATTACTTCAATTCTTTCGGAGGTTTTCTCTTAGTTTACAGTTATCTTCTCTAATTAGAACTACTTTTTAGTTTCACCCTTTATTTAGGTTGTTGTTAAGTTATTCTAATTTGGGCTCCCTTTTTGCATAGTATTAGGATTTGTCATAGCTAATATAAATTGGACAACCATAGGTTTATGTATGCAGATTATTTTGATTTTGTTGTAATAGTTCAAATTCTGAATTCTAAGTTTATCTCCACGAAGCCTATGTTTGTTCCAGTACAGTAATCTAGCTCTAATTTATTGATATTTACTTGTCCTAAACCATCGCATGTCAGAATATATAGATGTGGTTGAATTTATTCAGAACAACATGTGTATGGATGCTGAACCTGAGGAAACCATGAGTTTTCTTATCGAAGTAAACTTTTGAAACTTGTCTGTATTAGCATATACATTATACTTCAAAATAGCTTTCTTCAAATACATGGAACCTGTTAATGAAAGCCAAGATAATGTATGTGGCCTACTTTGCACTGCCTAAAACTGAATATCCTAACTCATTTTCCCATAACTTATAAGAGAGTTTTGAAACTTGTCATAATGATTCAATCTGAATGTAGGTACCTGAGGTCGATACTGCTGTAAGATCTCTAACAGTTATGTGGGATGGTAGCTTGGTAGTTGCTGCAAATAATCGTGGAACTTGTTATGTGTGGCGCTTATTGCGAGGGACCCAAGTAACTCCTTAACGCACCAACTCTCCAACTTCAATTTGCTATTGTATTTTGACTGCACTCTCTTCTCATTCAAATGTGTTTTCGTACAGACTATGACCAACTTTGAGCCACTTCACAAGCTACAAGCACATGATGGATACATTCTCAAATGTCTCCTTTCACCAGAATTTTGTGAACCTCACAGGTTCTATTTCTGTAGTATCAATATCTTTCTTCTTGCTTCTTTCATATTGAGATGTTTGGTAACTTTTCTCAGCAATCATGTTATCAGATGCGGAACTAATATTCTGAATGTCTGTCAGATATCTAGCAACGGCATCATCAGATCACACTGTTAAGATATGGAATGTTGATGGGTTTACATTAGAGAAAACCTTAATAGGTAATCGATATTCCTTGTTGGTCTGTTATTTTTTAGTATTACAAGAAGATGCAATTCTCTGTCAAGAAGCTATGCTAATTTACATTAAACATTACATTTGATCTCCAGGGCATCAACGGTGGGTTTGGGATTGTGTTTTCTCAGTAGATGGTGCCTACCTAATAACAGGTGATTGTTTATATTTTTATTTACTGTTTTATTCTACAAAAGAACTATGTTATCCTTCTCCTGTAAAGCTCCTAGAGGAAAAAAAAGAAACTAGCATACAATGTCATATGATGCTTTTTCTATAACCATCAGAACAAAATTATGATTTTTGTTGGCTATAGGAGGCTAAGATTGGACAAGCCATAATTTTTTTTCTCGAGCAGTGCAGTTTTGACAGCACGATTTTGTCTTAGTTTTCATTTTTATACTATATTGTGCAGCTTCCTCTGATACAACTGCGAGGCTTTGGTCAATGCAAACTGGTGAAGATATAAGGGTTTTTCAAGGCCATCACAAAGCAACTGTTTGTTGTGCTCTCCACGATGGAGCAGTACCGTCTCAATCTTGAATCAGTTTCTTTCATCCTTTATCCAACTGCAAAAGATGCTTGTGATGTGTTGATTTCTTCTGATGAAAATGCGGCAAAGCAATATCAACTATTTGCGGAGCAGAGAATCCTGGGTGTGTAAGTGTTCTTTGGGTAGTTGCTAGTTTTAGCGTGTAAAGTAGCAGCAGGTGGAGACTGATAGTTACCAATGGATGAAATCAATTTTATTCCCTGTTTGGAACTAATTATATTGTTTATGTGAGATGAAAACAAGAGAACCATAGACCCTTGATGTATATTTATGTTACAATTTGTTGTTGCTTTTATGCAGAGATTTTATAATTTTTAGCTTTGATAACACTTCCACCGTTAAATTTAGCGGAATGACACGTTAGACCCTTTATGTGACGTCAGCTTGGCATTGTGATTGGCATGCAGTATTCAAATTTGGATTAGTGGTCGTCCATGTCTGGAAATTGGGTAGAATTTTTTTTTAAAAAAAACACAACTTCTCGACCTGCAAATTAAGTGCAAAGAGTGGTATTTGTGTTCTTATTCTTCGCTCATAAAATACCATTTACCATTACATTTCACTGCAGCAGTTTTGATTTGTTTCGTATTC
>CATIWJ010245237.1:0-12206 GCA_949640765.1 Croton laevigatus | reverse complement strand
CAGCACATGCAAAGTTAGGGTAGATAGAAGGAAAAAAAAAATACCCTTATTATTGTAATTTAAGTAGACATGATATGAATTATGTAATGTGGCACTTCTTAGTTCGACTGCAAATGGTCGGGGTAAGGGGTGTTACATTTTTAATTTATGAAATGTATGAAATTTCTCTTTGGATTTATTTATCCTTGGAGATTTACCTTTTACTTTCTTGAAAGTGCAAGGCTTCAATGAATGCACACATACATTTCTTGGTTTGTTAACCAATTCATATTGAGGAATGCTACATGATGTAGCACCATAATTTTGATTAGAAGATTGTTCATCTTCAAGACATAAATCTCTAATCACATCAATAAAATCAACATGTTGCATATTAGTAATGACTTAACTCACAACACAATATTAACATCATCATTTAAGCTCAAATTGTCCTCAACATTATAAGAACTTACAGAATTATTGGTTCTAAGCAATTCATTAGAAGTTCTCAAATTATCAACTACTTCTAACAACCTAGCATGCTCTAATTCTAGACTCTCATATTTACTCTTATAAAAATTTACAAGTTCAAAACAATCATTATTTATACAATTAAGTTTATCATTTATACAATTAAGCTTATTTTTCTCTTCTACCACTTCATTTATGCATTTAAAATAATTATTCACACAATCATCAATTAATGAATAAAGTTCATGAATTACCTCATTTGATGATTGTTCTTGTGACGTAAAGCAAGAATTGTGAGCTTGTTCTTGTAAAATGGAGCTTGTGTTATGAGGTTTAACTTCTTCAATATCTTCAACACATAAGCAATGGTTGCTTTCCTCTTTATTTACCCTTGTGCCTTCATGAATGCTCTCCAATGTTCTTCATATAGAGTAGGCACTTGGGCATGATTGAACTCTTTTGAGTTCTTCTTCACTTAATGAGTCCAAAAGGTGAGATATTAATTACTTGTGTTGAGTTTCTTGAAGCTTTTGATCTTCACTCTATGGTATTCTTAGAATCATCTCTTGCACTCCCTTTTTATTCTTTTTGGTTGAAGTCTTCCATTCTTCTAAGACATAGTCCCATAAATCATATACTTCAAGACAAAGCTCCATTTTGAATTTCCAAAGATTGAAATATCTTTCATAAAAAATTGGTCATTGAACTAACTCCTTATGCTTTTGTATGGTCGCCAGTAGATCTTCTTTTGTAATTAAGCTTGGGTAAAAGATACAAAGCTCTGATACCAATTATAGGCCTGGTGGCAACTAAGAGGGAAGGGTGAATTAGTTGGCTAATTAAAAATTCTTAGATTAGTGCGGAAGTTGGTGGTTTTGAACTTGATGGAAATTTAAGAAGATTATGGACTTGGAAGATGAACAAGAGATTTTATAGTGGTTCGGCTCTAACTTTAGCCTATGTCCACTTCTCCAATTCTTCTTAGAATCTGGTTCCACTACTCAATTAATAATACAAGAGATTTTAACAAGTCCACCTCAAACTTAGTGTTTTAAGATCATACCAAACTTTACAATTTAAAGTTTAAAGTTGACTCTAAAAACTATCTAACACTTATATGTTGAGTTTAAGGATCACTTAACAAAGACTCATAACAAAGATGTTGAGTTTATAGTTCACTTAATAAACTATTACAACAAAATACATTTTGATTGAAAATGAGAGTAAAAAATGAAAGGAAGGTTGTTTACAATGAAGCTCTTATTCTTAGTAGTTGATCCAATCTTTAGAAAGTTATATGAATGGGTATTTATACCCAACTTGAATAATATAGCCGTCGCTCTTTAAGAATTGAAGGTTTTATGATTTTTTAAGCAGTTTCGTGCCCGTGACCTCTTACAACGGTCATATAACATCTTTCTAACAAGCTTTTAAAACTAGCAGTTGCACCATAAAATTGGATTTCATCACAAGAACGATGACCATCACGGGCGAGACGTACCCGTCATAATCGAGATGATGTAAGTCATGAGCGAGATGTAATTTTCATAGTTTTCTAGAACTTCTGGGATTTTATCACGAGTGCGATATAAATTGTCATAGGTATGATGATCTGTTCCTTTTTTGAAAATGTGACAGAAGACTTTTTTGTATTCATAGATGTTATCTTTCCATAGCCTTTTGAATCACCTCATTTGGACTTGTAAATCGAAAGTTATGGCCAAAATACTGACTGATGCGCAGTACTAAAATTTTGACATTTCGTGCGAGAAAGCAATATGTCTTTAAGAACTTCAATTATTTTGCAAGTCTAACTTTTCATTTTCACTTGTGATGTTTCATACTTGCTGGAGCTATACTTAAATACTTGAAATATTATTAGTAACTCACAAATTCAAGTAAGTTTGTCAAATATTCAAAATCGAGGGATTTTGACATTCCGAGCATAATAAATCATAGCTATACACATGAATATCATTTCACCGGTAGTGCAATACACATGAATAATGCATGAATATCTTTTATCATCAGCCAGGGCTCAATTTGTAACATAAAGCTACTGACATGACAAGCCGAGGTTATAACGCATGAACGCATGAAAACGAAGTACTGTTATACATATGAATGGCATAGTCTTGGCTGAAGCCTCACATGCAATGATAACACATGAACACATGAATGCCTTTATCCCAATCTTCAATTCAGTCTGTATTACCAAGGTGAGCTATATAGTTTTTTATAATTTCTTATTTATTGTATTTTCTAATATTTCATTTTCTTTCTCTTTTTGTATGTACTGTATACAACATATGTTTCTATACATAACGCATGCAATATAACTCATATGATTATACTATCTGTACTGTAGGCTTTTCATCATCATCTGATATAGTGACCTATAAGTCCAATTATTGTCATCTTTGTCTGATAAAATTGACTTATACATTATGATTTTAAAATTTTCTTGTGTATTTCAAATTTCTTTCTGTATGAGGTTTAACATTCTTTCTTATAACTTAATATCTTTTTATCATAATTCTTTCTCGAGTAATGATTCCAGATTAATTTATTTTCTCATATTAACTAACTTTCATAATCTATAATTATATATTGTTGCTCCTAAATATTCTTACTTGATGTTTACTCATATCATTTTGGTCTTATGATTTTTCTTCTTCAATCTTGCTTCTTTGATTTTGCTTCTCTCATATTTTCTTATTATATTTTCATCTTTAATTATCCTAAATGATTAATTTACAATTATCTCAACACTTACTATTTTACTTCTCTTTTTATTCCTTGATGTTTATTTTCTGTATCTATCTTTATATGTATAAGTCCCTGATAATTATTGAAAGCATGTTTTCTCTTACGTTTAGCTTTCTACTTACTCTTTTTGATTTTCTTAATGTTTGGTATTGTCTAATTTCTTTTTGTTATACAATTTTTCTACTTATGTTTGCTTTTCTATTTAGCTTCTGCTATTTCTTATTGACTGACTATTCTAATTTGTTATCTATTTCTTATCTTTTAACTGCTATAGGATATCTCGTCTTATGTTGGTAGTGGCCAGTCCCAACATAATGCATATATCCCCTATATTATTTTCCTTTTTTTTAATGTTCTATGTCAATGTTTTCTCATGGTCCATCTATTTATCTCTTATTTACTTTTTATACTTACAATCTGCGTGCTTATGTTCCTATTTGACATATACTGTTTTATGAGTTTAACCACCCAGGAACAGCTAAACCAATGCTTTAATACCAATAAATGTAACACCCCTTAATTCGACTGCTAGCTGTGTCACAACTGATACTATATGGTATATAGAATATTAGCTTATAATTTTTTTTCTTCTTTTACACTGTTGCTCTTTCTGACGTCTGACTTTTCTCTCATAGTATATACCATACTAAGTGCCTCTGGTGAGCCTGACTCTACTTGACTGTTTTGATTTCTTTTATGCCTTTGCGCCAACCTACAAGTTTAGCATGATTAAACTTGCTGAGCGACTTGTTTATTGGGTACTTTATATTTATTTAATGTAATTTCACATACTAATAACATATATATCAAAAAATAGCAATATATATATATATCAGGAACACAGTATCACAGTTTCACAATATTCTCGACTTGATTTGCTCCTTTTCCGTCCTGTGCCACTCCTTGTCTAGTTTATCCCTCATGGAGTGACTCCCCTCTTTCTTCACATACACAGAATCAAGGAAGGACTGCAATGTGCTAGCATTAAAGGCGGACTCTTGATCAACCCAAAGAAAAATGGCAGAGACAAAAACTATTTCCTTTTTATTTCGTTTCAAACGAAATCAGAAGCACGGAATCATTTAAGAGTTTTGTCCTTTGAGTTTTGTTCCCAAATGAAAAGCAAAAACTACAAAATCATCAAAACTCTATTTGCTTATTATCCCACTTTTTCGGATATCAAAAACAGAAGTGGAATTCACGTTGGACTTTGGATTTCGGTCACAAAAATAAAAGAAAACGATTTTTCATTTTAATTATCCAAGAAGCGAAAATCTAAAGTCCAAATAAAAATAAACACTTTTCTGTCTTTTTTATTTATTTGTTAAAACAAAACCCCTTTTGTTTTATTCGCTTCAATTTCGTTTTGAAAAGTCCATCCTCATCCAAGCCAACCTTTCGGATTATATATCTCCAAACAAACATTTTTGTTTTGAATATATATATATATATATATATATATATATATATATATATATATATAAGTTTGACCAAAACTAGGGGTGAGCAAAATCGAACCGGAACCGATATTCGAATCAAAACCGAACCGAACCGAAAAATCGGTTAACTGAGATATTCGGTTTGGTTTCGGTGCATAAAATATATAAACCGAAATATTCGGTTCGATTTTTGATTCGTCGTATTTATGAACCGAACCGAATTTTAAGAAGACCTTAACCCTAATTTGCTCGTTCCTCTTTCATTACAGTTTACATTTTCCATTCTATTTTCTTCCATTCCAGCCGCGCCGTACCACGACTCATCCTTCTTTCTTCTCTTATCTGAGTCATCTCCTCCTCCAAGCCCACTCAGCCGCCTCCTTCTTCTCTCTTCTCTCATCACTGCCGGCAAGGCTGCTCGGCCACCTTCTTCTTTATTCTCATCGCCTCCACCAAGCAAGCCCCGATCTCTCTCTTTCTCTACCACTTCTCATCGCCTCTGCCAAGGCCCACGCCATTGCTAGGTCTACTTTATTCACTTCCGTTCTTATCGCCTCCGCCACGCCAGCTACTGCCAGGTATGCTTTCTTCTCTTCCCTTCCGTTCTCAAAATGTAAAAGCTCTTGGTTCTTCTTACTCCATATGAAATCAACTTCAGTCCATCATTTGCCTCTCCAGTTGATGTAATTTTTATAAATTGATAATCTTATTGCTCAGCTCCTTTCTGTGATTCTTCAATTATTTTTTGATTAATGTGATTTTTGCTCAGCCAGAGACCTGTAATCTATAGGTTCTTTTAATTTTTTTTTTGTGTATGTATATTTTAATTTTATAGCATATGAATAATCTATTTGGTGAAGAACGAAGTAGCATGCATTAATTTATTTTTTGTTTGTTTGGATTTCTGAACGAAGTAGCCATTTTGTACTTTTCTTTCAATTATGGACTTTAAAATGTTGAAATTGAGGTGTGATGAACTTAATTGTGGTAGGCAGGTTCTCAAAATGTTTGAAACATGTGCTGAAATTATATAATCAGGTGCTGAAATTGTATGATGTTGGTTATGAAATTAGATATTAGATGGTGTTAGATGAGTTTATTAAATTTGGTTTAAACCAAAAATCGAACCGAACCAAAATTTCAGTTCGGTGTATATTCGGTTCTTTAAAAATCTGTTCGGTTTTCAGTTTAAAAATATTATATTCGATTTTAAATCAAAAACCAAATTTTAGTTCGATTCATCGAATCGAACCGAACCAAATTTGCTCAAAACTCGTTTTGTTTTCAAAGCTTGGCCCACTTCTACAAACTCTTCCACCACCTAATCATACAATATATATATATATATATATATATATATATAAGTTTGACCAAAACTCTTTCGGTTTTGTGCCATTCAAAGCTTGGCCCACTTCTAGAAACTCTTCCACCACGTGATCATACAAAACAAAACAAATTTGTTTTCATTTCAAAACGTCAAATGAAAATAAATCTTACTATGATATTATTCCTCTTCTGCCGGCTAAAATCCAATCTAATTGCATATTAGTTTTTTTTTCTTTTAAATAATTAAATAATTTAATTAGTTAATTATTTGAGCATAGTAGAATAAGTCTTTAGGTCCAATTTGAATCTTTTTATATGAAGGTCTCAGGGAAATGGTACTACAAATAAAAATAATTTTAAAAAGAGTATTATTATATAAAATAATATAAAAATTAATAACTTATAGTAAAAAATGACTCTTAATCAATTAATTATATAAAATTAACTAGCTAACTTAAAAAACAATGACACTCTCACGAACCTTATTTTTGAGAAAAACACCCGAAAATGAAACCATTACCCATTACCATTATTTGACGTCATCACTAACAACGGAGACCATCAATCAACTCTTAGCAATCTAGCAATCAGAATAGATATAAGAAATGCCATAAAATATGTTGGGTTTCCCACAAGCAAATTAAGTGACAATCACAAAAATTACATGCAACGGAAGCGAAATATTAAACTAGGAAACCCTTGGAACAATTTTTATCAACCCAATCAAGTATAGGGATGTTTAGTGATATGCCTTTGAAGTATGCTTTAATACTAGATTGCTGTAGGCCTCTCACGAATTAATCCGAGCCTCCCATAGGATACTCTTAACCTTTCACAGATTGTTATAACTCCTAGGGAATACTTTGAGCCTCCCACAGAATACTCTAAGGCCTCTCTGTGGATTCCTTGGGCCACTGAAACCTCTCTATGGAATCATCTAACAATTCAAAATTGACTTAGGGATGCTAATGGCACTCCTTTCTTCTTTCACACATACTAAGGTTTATTTGGGTTGACCTAAAGTGTACTAGCACTGAAATGGAAAGCTATTTTGCCTTCCAAAAGCAAAAATGGAAAGGTCTAACCCTCCCTAGAGATGAATCGCTTAAAACGAAATAAGAAGAAGAGAAATAAAGTATCAATTCTGACTCTCTTGCTATTCACCTTACAAAATTGTTCTGATTTCTTTCTATTTCTCAAACGTAAAGAAGTGATGAAGAGCAAAATGACTTTTTGGTTATCTTCTGATGAAGTTTCTCAAACGTAAAGAAGTGATGAAGAGCAAAATGACTTTTTGGTTATCTTCTGATCAAGTTTCTCAAACTTAAAAGAAGTGATAAAGAGCAAAATGACTTTTTGGTTATCTTCTTATGAAAATGAAAAACCATATGAGAGGCATAAGTTTTTCATTTTTCTACTTGTTGTTTTCAAAAAATAATGAAGAAGCAGGTGACCACCTTTTCGTTTCTATCTCATAAAGCAAAAATAGTTCAAAAACGGAATAGAATAGCCTTCCAGATTGTTGCATTTCTAGTCTAATTAAAATTTAACTATCATGACCCAAATCCAGAGGTCAAGACCGCCGTACAACCAGACCGAAGTCTAACTACACAAGCCATTAAAAATAATCAAATAAAATACCAATATTCAAAAAATCACTATTAAATCTTTTCTAAATTACAATACAATATTAAATAATATTTTACATAACCAGAAATCAATCTAAATTTAAAAATCTCAATAATACTAGACAACCTATCAATATCCATGCTCGACTTAGGAGAAAAGAAATCAAGCGTCGCCTTAATGAGCTTTTATAAACCTACAAAAGAATCTATATGAGTGTGAGCACTTTATATAGATACTCAATAAGTTACATGTGTGGTGGAAAAACCTAACACAACAAATAATTTCCATAACAATTAAACAATGTAATATATCTTTATTGGGAAATGACCGACAAAACAATTTCAATAGCCTTCTTTATTCCTCCATCAATGTCAATATCAATGTTAATATCAATCTCAGTTTCAATAAAATCAATAGTTTCTCCCAGTTATTCCCAACATATCAATATTACTGACACCAATCAATTTTAAACAATCAAACAATTAACGTATAGATTCCTCCATCAATGTCAATATCAATCTCAGCATCAATAAAGTCAATGGTTTCTCCTAGTCATTCACAATATATCAATATTACTCACACCAATCAATTTAAACAATCAAACAATTCAATCAAACAATCAACATATAAACTCATTTTTTCTGACTCTAAATCATACAGAAGGTCTGGGTTTAGAAAGAAATATTAATATTCAAAATAAAAGGATAATATATAAGAATTGGCTTATAATATTTATAATAATTGGTTAACCACTTAGCACGTCACAAACAATGCAAGTACACCCATGAAACTTACCTCGGTTTCCGCTGCTAAAAATTCACCGGATCGAACCCTGAGTGTTGACAAAAAAACTTCCTAAACGAACAACATACTATTAACAAGACATGAAGGGGAATATGACCTACTATGCATGACAATGATGCATGAAATAAATTCTAAAAATAAATTTCAGAATGTTTAAAACTAATTTAAAGCTTAGCTAAATTCAATTTTATATTAGCACTCACTTAAATGCAAATTTTCAAAATTTAAAGTTAAAGACACTAAACTTCAACGAAATAGCCTATGACTTTAAAAATTCATAGAAACTAATTTACATGCCTAAAAATTCCAGAAAAATTACAAAATTAAGTTTACTCAACATTTTTCTCCCAAAATTCAGATTAATTAGAGATCAATAAGTTCCTTGATTAAACCTCAAAAAATACTGCTCTAGTTTTAGATACTAAACTGACAGCAGTTCATAAAATAAACAATTTCGCCAATAAAAAACACTCTGGAACGCTTCTAAAATATTTTTTACAAATATTAGACATCTATACAAATAGCATATTAAAAATTTAGTGTAACTAGATTTTTCTTCAATTAATTAAAAACCGGCAAATTTTCTATTTAAATTCCAATTCAAAACAGTTTTAACACGAAAAAGAATTAATTATAAAAATTCAATTTAAACAGAAAAATACCTAATTTCAAATATGAAAAGGCTAAATAGATAGTCTATAATTAATTTAAGAGATCAAATTGAATTCAAAATCATAAAATAAAATAAAATAAAATGCCCAATTATAAACTCACAAACGTTAATTTTTCAATTACAAATAAATTATGAAATAACATGAATTAAAACTAAAATAATTAAATCAAATATGCTGAAAATTTAATTTTAATATTTCAAATGCGTTCTGATAAAAAATACCTGGTTGCTGTGGACAAAAACTTTAAGAACACCACACACAGAGTAGTCCACTCTTGCAAACATCTGCCACACTCAAACAAATAAATCTATTTTTCTTTCCTATCTCAAATCAATTTTTGTTCCCTTCTTTAACCAATTGCTTTCCTTTGGGCTCTCACCTGCACACGAACACCAACTCTTTTTTCTTTTTCATTTGCTAACTGCTCATAGCACACACAGCTTATTTTTTTCCTTGATTTTCACCGACAGTCACACACACTAGGTTTATAATATTTATCCTTTTTTTTAAACCACTGATATAATTTTTAAAGAATAAATAAATTTAATTACAAAAATTTCCAAATAAATATAACACTCTCATCAGTTGAATTTAATTAATTCTAATATATATATATATTCTACAAAATCTAAAAATAAGTCGATATACTCCAAATCCGACCAATATTAATATTATATTTAAAATACTCGTAATAATGTTTAGATTAATATTTAGATACTTAAAACACCAAACTCACTTTCAAAATTCTCAAGACTTACAAATGACTATTTTACCTCTAAACTTAAATTTCAAAACCAAGGGTTTTACAATAACAACCCCTTCCATTTAAACTAGTAAAATCGAATATTAAGATGGGAGGATAAGATATATGGCTTATCTTATCTTTCTATCTTATTTTCTGGTTCAAACCAAATTTTGGTTTGATTTTGATTCCTAATAAAAAATCAATTGGCTGTTGGTTTTGATTCTAAATCAAACCAATAACCCATTCTCTCTTTATTATAATTTGGCCCAAACTCTTTAAAATAGGGTTTGATTAATTAAACCATTTAATTAACCAATCAATTGAGCCTAATTAAAATAGCTTCCATGTCCAACCCGAACCCCTTTTAACATGTGTGATCCAAAAGGCTCTTCAATGTTGACATTGGACTAAAACATCATTTAAGCTCATAATTTATAATTGGTTTCTAACAAGACGTTACAACTACTCAATTTGAAAAGAACGCCATTCTTACAAATCGACAAAGCATATAGCAATCTTATACAACCCTTATGCCATTGATATCAATGATTAGCATAAGGCATGTCCTTGATCACCCTTATTATTGCTAATACATTTTATTTATTCTCCAGTAATATTGATTAATCAGATAGATGCATAACACTTATCATCCTATTTGGGTATGCGTATACACTACTCAGTCTTACTAATCAAATAGCTGATGATATCTTCTCTCATAGAGAGAATGGCAATCCCCTCACTTTACTCATATTTCTAAGCATAGTTCATGGTATACCCAATTGTACCCATAGTTGTAATCCTGTTACAAGCACGTTAGGCAATACATCAAAGCATACGAGAAACTACCCAAGAACCTATAGTAATTTCAGGTCTAGGGATTCAAGTATAAATATTGCATGGAAATACTTATGACCTTTTCCATATGTAGCATTCTCATTAAGTGGATCGATCCAATACACTATTCACCAATATGTATTATGTATCGCAAGTTGACATCTCATATCCTATGATTCGTAAAATAAAACCATCTTATAGAGTACAAACTAGTCTTAATTCATTATTATTCCTATGATCATAATTAACTAGGGATATTTAGAATAGTTTTTTTTTAATTTAGGTTTTACTACCCAGATAACGTATCTGATAACTAAAGCAGAACTTCTATTCAAGGATATTCATTAAATTAAATTCGCAGAAAATATAAAATGATGAATTGAATTCTTATAAATTAAATATCCAGATACAACGATCAATATAACCCAAACTTTAATTCAAAATCGCTTTCCAGCAACTAAATGGCCGGAATATGGCATAAAAGGAACAAAAAATTATATGGCTTGTTAATTATGGTTACTGAAAATAGAAATAGGCGGCGGAGCAATCTACAGGTATGGTAATCCGTTCTGCAAAGAAAACGGGTGAAGGAGATGGACAAAACAACAGGATGTATAACCTCTGACGTTTGGTAGTTCACCAAGTCATTTGGCTGGAGAACAAAATGATAGGGCTAACACTAACAAAACATAACTAGAGTTATGAGTTTCAGTCGGTTATACCGAATGGAGTTTAATATAACCCAAACTTTAATTCAAAATCGCTTTCTAGCGACTAAATGGCCGTAATATGGCATAAAAGGAACAAAAATTATATGGCTTGTTAATTATGGTTACTGAAAATGGAAATATGCGGCGGAGCAATCCACGGGTCTGGTAATCCGTTCTGCAAAGGAAACGGGTGAAGGAGATGGACAAAACAATAAGTCGTATGACCTCTGACTTTTGGTAGTTCACCAAGTCGTTTGACTGGAGAACAAAACGATGAGTCATTTTGCTGAAGCTAGGGCATGCATCTATTGGACTAAAATGACAGTAGTAGCTGCATTTTAGTGGCAAACATGCTTTTAGCCCTAGAACTTAGCTTTGTTTTCAAATAAGCCCTAGAAACTTCAGATAAGCACCCTAAACTTATATTTTATTTCATTTAAGCCCTTCATATTAAATTTAAATATGAAATTTAATTTATTATAGAAAAATAATTATCTAAGGTTATTATTTAATAATTAGAGCTATTGTGTTACTTACACTACAAGAAAAATAAAAAATACCAACGGAATATTCGGTTGGTAATGAAGGGAATTCGGTTGGTAAATTCAATTACCAACGGATTTACCAACGGAAATTTCCGATGCTAAAACCCTGGTCAGTACTCTGTACCAACCGATTCAATTCCGTTGGTAAATTACCAACGGAAATTACCAAGCGAATTTTTTCGGTTGGTAATTTACCAACGGAAAACTTATAATTTACCAACCGAATTTCCAACCGTTTTCATTCCGTTGGTAATTTCGAAGACGAAAAATACCAAGCGAAA
>CATIWJ010245209.1:0-11697 GCA_949640765.1 Croton laevigatus | reverse complement strand
TGAAAAATTATATAGAGGTATGGTCGGATCCCTTTTATATTTAACCGCCTCTAGACCCGATATCATGTATGACGTTTGTTTGTGTGCACGTTTTCAAGCATGTCCTAAAGAATCACATTTGAATGCCATAAAATGAATTTTGAAATATTGATGTGGAACATTAAACTTAGGACTATGGTATCCTAGAAATTCATGCATTGAATTAGTTGGCTATTCCGATGCGGATTATGCCGGAAGCCTTTTAGATAGAAAAAGTACATCTGGAACATGCCATCTCCTAGGCGAATGTTTAGTCTCCTGGTTTAACAAGAAACAAGCATCCGTTGCTCTATCCACTACGGAAGCGGAGTATATAGCAGCCGGCGCTTGTTGTGCTCAAATATTATGGATTAAACAACAATTGCATGACTTTGGTATAGAACAAGACCAAATACCCATTAGGTGTGATAACACTAGTTCCATCAATATTTCTAGGAACCCAATAAATCATTCTAGAACTAAGCATATAGATGTTAGGCATTATTTTATTCATGATCATGTACAATGTGGCGATATTTGCTTGGAGTTCGTGGAGACGGAAAACTAGTTGGTGGATATTTTCACAAAGCCGCTCAATGAAGAAAAGCAAAAATCTATCATCCTAAGATTAGGAATGATTGACGGTACGTCTCTCTAACTCTATCTCTTATTTTTTCAAAGTCAATAAGCATATGCATACATGCTCACATATGACGTATTTAAAAAATAAACGCAAAATTGTTGTGCAAAATCTATTTTCCAAAACCCCCCTGCTGCATTTTTTTTTCTGCATTTTCGGACCTGAAACTGTGTCTTTGTCGCTACCCCTTGGTAGCAGTCACGACAAATTTGTTATATAAAATTTTTTGTGTTTTGTCACTGTGTCGTGACCGAGACATATAAGTCTCGACCGTGACCTGTTCGTATTTCTGAAAATTAATTTTTAATTGTGTCTCGGTCGCGACACAAGTTTCGAAAATTTTTCACAGTCAGAATCTTATCTTTTCACGCAGTTTTTACTGCTTTTTCAGTCTGTTATTCAGCCTTTGACCGTCTTTTTTTCAGGAGTCTCGGTCGCGACCTGGAAGTCGCAGTCGCGACTCTATCGGGTTTTCTGAACCCTCCTCGTTTTCACTCAAATCTGCAATTAATTTCATTAAACCTCCATTAATTCGTTCATACTCCATTTCCTCTTATAAAATCCGGCCTTTTTACTCATTCTTCACATCTCAAACCTCTCTTCCTCTCTCAATCTCAAAAATTTTCAAGCTTTTCTTCAAAATCTTCATCTTTATCTTTCATCTTCTTCATTCATTATGCCTCTAAGAACAAGAATGCTTGCTTTTCTTCCTAATCTTACTCCTAATAACCTCACAGAGCATGAAAGAAATCTCTTCAATACTCATTATGCTAAAAGGTTTCATCCCATTAGAACTCTCTTTGATCAAACAATGGTGAATCTAGGAGTTTATGATGAGGTAACCACTCTTCTCACTAATGCCTCTCTCCTTAATATTGCCTACCTTGCTCCCACTTCCTACAAAGCCTTATCTTGTGAAGTTCTAGCCTCCATTACACCCACATTCAATCTTAACAAAAGACACCAAAAAGCCACCATTCAATCCATCTCTTTCAAAGCCTTTGGTGCTCTTTACAATATCACTAGGGAGGGAATTGCAAATATTTTCAACCTCTCTCAAGGCACCATCACCAAAACAGATGACCTAACGCTTCAAGATCAAATTGAAACTTGGCAAGCTATCTCGACGGACCAAGTTTATAACCCCAAAATTGCTAAAGCCTCCGTGTTTTCTGAACTACAATATTGGCTCCTTCACTAGTCCATTTCTTACTCCATTCTAGCCAAAGAGGGAAGAGATAAAGTATCCAAAAAGGATCTTCTAATCCTTTATTGTGCTCGCACCGCTACTCCTTATTGCGGAGCAACAGTTCTTGTCTCCCATCTTCTTGACGTTCGAAAGAATAAGAAGATGACTCCCCATGTTCACCACATTCTTACCTACTTGCCTCCCGGGTCGTCAATAACTTCTTTAGCAATCCTACTATTCAATCTTTCTGTGAGAGAGATATCAGAATTGAAAACACCGGCGTTATTGACATTATCTACCTCACCATAGATTCCAAAATTCTCTCTCAACGAGACCATATATTTCAAGGAAACAAACCTTCAGCTGGTGAACATCGAGCAGAAGAAGAAGTTGAAGGTGATTCTCCTCCTCCTCCTCCTTCTCAACCTACTTCTAGACCCTCTAAAAGGTCTAGAACTGAAGACATTCAATTCCCTACCTCTCTTCCTTCTCCCAAAACCAAAAAGGATAGGCATAAACTCAAGAATATTGAAAAATGGCTCAAGAAGCTCTGTCAAAAATTTCAAGTAAGCTGTTCATCCGCTTCAGAATCGGATGACAAAAATGCTGCTCCTTCGGTTCCACCTACTAGTGGAGTCGGTCCTTCTGTGCCTCCTCTACCTCGCACACCATCTTCCTCTTCTTTATCAACAAATTCAATGCCTATTAAGGAACGTTTCGCTCTCTAAGAGAGAGCTAGTAGTGCTGCAGAAAAGGGGAAATGAATTCATCTACCGGATTGATTTTCTTTTGTATTTCTTTCTTTTTATCTTTAGTTTTCAGTTGTTGTTTTTAAATTTAATGCTTATAATGTTTTCTTTTAAATGAAACGAATGTTATTTCTTTGTCCAACGTTGTCTTTTTAATCTTTTTGCCAAAAGGGGGAGAAATAACAACAATTTGTGATTATGATTTGTATTGTGATTAAAATTTGTAAAAGTTAATTATTGATCACATTTCTTAAAAATTATGCATCAAGTGAGGGGGAGTAAAAAATTGAACTAAAATCTCATCTTAACTTAAAACATACATCATTCATAAGTTGCATTATTATTTTTAATCACAACATTAAGTATGTTTGTCAAAAAATCAAAAAAGGGGAGATTGTTGTGCCTTGGTTCCAAAATCCCTTGTTTTGATTGTTTGATCAACTTATACTTGATATTGTGAAGTTATTAATGATATTTCAAGTGTTTTAATGTTTATCAGTTGAATACTCATCATGCCAAAGCATCTAAGTCAAGATCAAAGTAAAAAACAGCAAAGTTCAGTTACTGCAACTAGGTCGCGCCCGTGACCAATGTGTCTCGGTCGGGACTTAACAAGGAAAAATAGTTTTCTTCAGCCATCAGAGTAGTCGCGACTCTAATGTCTCCACCGAGACTCTACCTCATCACAGGAGTTGCAGTCGCGACTATGTCAGTCTCGGTCGCGACTAAATAGAGCAAATTTTGTGAAGCTCCTGGAATACTCGAGACTCTGAGTCTCAGCTAGAGTTTCGGTCGCTACTCAGCATCAGCACAAAAGTCTCGGTCGCTACTAAATGGTCGCGGTCGCGACTATCATGTCTCACACTAGTCTCGTTCGCTACTTTCAAAAAGAGCTGTTGCTGCCACTTAACAAGTCTCGGTCGTGACCCGACAAAAGTCAGTCTACTCAAATATTAAGATGCTGTCGGGCCTACAAAAATCCTTTGGAGCCATTGTCTGACACTCTAAACAACGCTCCAAACGGCTAGTCTCGGTCGCGAAAAACCTATAACAACACATCGTTAACTACAACAACTCAAGGGATACCAACTAGTGAATATATGAGATGTTACAATCTACCCATCTTATAAAAAGGCTTCGTCCTCGAAGCTTACTGGTTAGCGAACAACTGCGGATATCGCTTGCGCATCATGGATTCGCGTTCCCAGGTAGCTTCCTCAACTTTGTGGTTCCGCCGCAATATCTTAACTAGAGGAATCTCTTTGTTCCGCAGCTTCTTAGTCTCCTTAGCCAAGATTTGCACGGGTTCCTCTTTATATGACAGGTTGGGGTCTAGCTCGATGCTCTCTGCTGGCAAGATGTGCAAAGGTTCGAATCTGTATCGCCTCAACATCGATACGTGGAAGACATTATGAACTCTATCCAACTCTAGGGGTAAAGCTAAACGATAGGCTACCGGACCAATACGTTCGGTGATCTCATATGGCCCAATGAACCTAGGGCTCAACTTACCCTTCCTCTTATATCTCATAACTTTCTTCCACGGAGACACTTTGAGAAACACCTTATCACCCACTTTATAGCTGATACCCTTTCTCTTCAAGTTCACGTAGGACTTCTGACGATCTGAGGCTTCCTTCAGTCTGGCTTGAATGATCTTGACCTTCTTCTCGGTATCCTGAACTAAATCTAGACCAATCATCTTGTACTCATTAAGTTCTGTCCAACAGATTGGAGTGCGACACTTCCTGCCATACAATGCCTCGTAAGGTGCCATCTTGATGCTCGACTGGTACTTATTGTTGTAGGCAAACTCTGCTAACGGTAAGTACTTATCCCAACTTCCTTCAAAATCAATCACACAAGCTCTAAGCATATCTTCTAAGATCTGAATTACCCTTTCTGACTGACCGTCTGTCTGAGGATAAAATGCCGTACTAAATTGCAACTTTGTGCCCAATGCCTCTTGCAAACTTTTCTAGAAGTTTGACGTAAACCTTAGATCTCTGTCTGATATAATGGACAATGGTATACCGTGTAACTGGACTATCTCCTTGATATATATCTCTGCCAACTTGTCCAGTGAGTAATCCATACGAATAGGTAAGAAGTGAGCAGACTTGGTGAGTCTATCCAATCCCGATAGCAACTGATGCTCAGCCTTTACCTTCTGACAATTCAAGCACTTGGACACATAAGTGTTGACATTTCTCTTTATTCCTGGCCACCAGTAGCTCTTCTTCAAGTCCCAAGTACATTTTAGTACTACCTAGATGTATGGCAAATGGACTACTGTGAGCTTCTCTCATAACTGCTTCTCTTACATTAAACGATCTAGGAACCACTATCCGATCTTCAAAATATAGCATCCCATCTGGCGATATTCGATACTTATCAGTCTTTCCATCCTGTACTTGCTTCACCCACCTTTGTACTTAAGAATCCTTCTGTTGAGCGCTATCTCTTGTAGCAACAAAGGTCTAACTTGCATCTCTGCCAAGCATGCGTCATCATCTTTCGCTAATACTTGTACCCTCATTGCTTTCAAAGCTTGAATCATCTTTCTGCTCAAGGCATCCGCTACCACGTTAGCTTTCCCAGGATGATAGTTGATGGTGTAGTCGAAATCCGCTAACATCTAAACCCATCTTCTCTGTCGCAAATTGAGATCCCTTTGTCCAGGCAAATACTTCAAACTCTTGTGGTCAGTGTAGATCTGACATCTTTCCCCATACAAATAATGCCTCCACGTCTTAAAGGCCAACACAATAGCAGCTAGCTCCAAATCATATGTTGGGTAGTTCCTTTCATATGGCTTTAGTTGTTGAGAGGCATATGCAACCACTTTACCTTCTTGCATCAACATGCATCCCAATCCAATGTGTGATGCATCGCTATAAATAGCATACTCCTTTCCCAATACTGGCTATGTAAGAACTGGAGCAGTCGTCAACTTCTGTTTCAGTATCTCGAAGCTCTTCTAGCATGCATCATTCCAATAAAACCTCACATCTTCCTAAAGCAGCTTGGTCAATGGGGAAGCTATAACAGAAAAGCCTTTCACAAACCTTTGATAGTATCCAGCTAACCCGAAGAAACTCCTTACTTCCGTCACCGAGCTAGGAGGCTTCCAATCCATAATAGCTTCTATCTTTTTCGGATCAACTTTTATACCTTCCCTCGGGAATATGTGTCCTAAGAAGATCACCTCCTTTAGCCAAAACTCGCACTTACTGAGTTTGGCATACAGCTGCCTTTTTCTTAAAGTCTGGAGTACGATGCGAAAATCTTGCTCCTGCTCCTGCTCCTTCTCATTCTTCGAGTATACCAAGATGTCATCAATGAAGACTACCAAACTAGTCCAAGTACTGGTGAAAGACCCGATTCATTAAGTCCATGAACACTGCTGAGGCATTCGTCAACTCGAATGGCATTATAAGGAATTCGTAATGACTATAGCGAGTACGAAATGTCGTCTTGGGTATATCTTCTTCCTTGCTCCCCAATTGGTAGTACCCTGACCGTAGGTCAATCTTTGAAAACACTCATGCTCCCTTCAACTGATCAAACAAATCATCAATTCTCGGAAGAGGATACTTGTTCTTGATAGTCAACTTGTTTAGCTGACGGTAGTCAACACACAACCTCAATGATCCATCCTTCTTCCTTACAAACAACACCGGTGCTCTTTAAGGAGACACACTCGGTCTGATGAACCCTTTATCAAGTAGCTCTTGCAATTGAATCTTCAATTCCTTCAGTTCTGCCGGTGCCATCAGATATGGAGCTATTGAGACTGGTGCAGCTCCTAGATACAAATCTATAGTGAACTCCACTTCTCTTCTAGGTGACATCCCTGGTAAGTCATTTGGAAATGCATCTGGAAATTCAAATCCCTGGTAAGTCATTTGGAAATGCATCTGGAAATTCAAATACTACCGGTATTCCTCGAACCCCATCGTCAACTTTCTTTATTTCCAAGGCACAGACTAAGTAAGCTTCATAACCCTTCTGTATCAAGTGCCTCGCTGCCACTGCAGATATGATGTTATGCAAGTAATCCGGTCACTTCCCTACGACAATCACTTCCTTACCCTCCGGTGTCTTCAAAGTTACTCTCTTCTTCTCACAGTCAACTATAGCTTTGTGCTTGTGCAGCCAATCCATCCCCAGGATGACATCAAATTCTCTAAAGGGCAACTCCATCAGGTTTCCTAGAAAGATCTTGCCATGAATCTCTATTGGACAATCCTTGACTGCCTTGCTGGTCACTACCCTGTCATCCAAAGGAGTCATCACTAACATCCCGGACTCAACATACTCTACCGACAATCCCTTGACACTATCCCCAAGCATATATATATAGGAATGGGTCGAACCTGAATCAATCAAGGTGTAAATAGGTATATCGGACATAGAAAACGTACCAACAATGACATCTAGGGCATCCTCCTCTTCTCAGGTCTTTGTAGCATACACTCTGGCTGGAGCACTAGTCCTAGGGCAATCAACAGTTTTTGACGGGGTCCTCTGCTGGCTGGTATTGCCACACCTCTGCCTCGGCCTCTGTCGGCTGGTTGCTGTGAATGCTCGGACTGAGCTGGTGCTTCACTCTGAAGTCTTGGGCACTGGTGCCTCATGTGACCCTCTTAGCCACTCTCCCAGCAAACGTTATCGTTGGTCTGGTACCAACACTCCCCTGGGTGCTTACATCCACATGTATCACAGGTAGGGTAGGGGTGGTAATCTCCTATGCTGCCCATTGCTGACTCAGCTCCTCGAGCTCTACCTCCTCTGTTACCTCTACCAGTACCTCTTAAGGCTCCAGCTGCACTAGCTGATGATCTTCTGGCAGCTCCTCTGTCCTGGCTCCGACCTCTAGACTAGGTCAAGCTACCACCTCTGAATCTCTTCCTGGAGGAATGACCACCTCCCAAGCTCTGGGACTTATCTCACTTCTGTTGCGCCCTTTAACATATGTTCTTTTGATTTATTTGCACTCTTTCAACCTCGAGTGCTCGGGATAACAGTTTAGAAAATTCTATAAAGCCTATAGTCACTAACTGCACTTGCAACTCGTCATTGAGTCCATTCAAGAACTTGTGGCATCTCTCTTCCTCTGTCTCTACTAGCTTCCTCCCATACTTGTTGAAGTAAGTAAACTCCTTCTCATACTCACTGACTGTCTTTATACCTTGCCTGAGGTGGATGAACTCATCACGCTTCGAGTTCAGATAATACACAGTGATGTAGTGCTTCTGAAACTCACTTTCAAAGAAAGCCCAAGTCCTCTCTTCCGGGGTGACACGTTGCTGAACGGTATCCCACCAATTATATGCTTCGCCGGTCAAGAGTGATATAGCACATATCACTCAGTCTTCTGGAGCACATCTCAGATGATCCAATGCTCACTTAGTATTGTTTAACTAGTACTCAGCTTCCTCAGCTCCTTTTTCACAGCCTGAACTGAACTCCTTAGCCCCGTACTTACGAAGCTTTTCGATGGGTGGGCGTCTGTCTCCGTCTTTATCTACAGCCGCTGTTGGGGCTCTGTTTGCCATCTGCTGAAATGCTTCTGCCATCATTCGAAGGTACTCACCTGGGTCGGGGAGCCCAACTCCAGGTACAGTCAGTGCTGGTGCAGGCGCTGGCTCAGGTTGTACAGGAGGCTCTTGAGCTCCAGCCAGACTTGGGACAGAGGCGAGCGACTCTGCCTTGTCCAGAACCGCTCTCTGCGATTCTACCTCTTCAGACATTGCTACAATAAGAAAGATAAACAATAGCAGCCAAGTCTCAGCACAACAATATACTTTAAACAATCTTATACGGCATGTACATAAATCTTTAACTAAATACATCCATTTAATTAACGATAATAAGCATCTTACATATCAAGTCCAAACTTTTCATAATTTCTTACAATGGAAATCTATTAGTCTAACTACTACTCAATATCCCAAAATACATTACATAACTTATAACAAAAGTCTACCACCTACTACCACTTCCTAACTACTCTCTAACATAAGCCGACGCCATCGAGCTAGTCGGGGTAAGCTTCTCCTTACTAGGATCTGGCTCAAACTAGGAATTATAATCTATAGCCACCTCCGGCACTGGAGCAACTCCTGACTGACGGTCCACTTGCATTGAGTTGGAGCCTTGATTATCTCTTTCCTCTTCACTTGTCTCACCCTAGCTCTTAGGTCTTGGTTTTCTTATGCTAATTCTTTCATCCTGTTTATCATCTCTTGATTCTCCCGGGTTAACTTCCTAACCCTAGCTAACACTTCCTGAATCTCTTCTTGATCAACCATTACCTTAACCTTCTTCTTCTTAGGTGTTCCACTAGAGTCACTACTAATCTCAATCACTGGTATCTCACTCTTGTTCTTTCCTTGATTAGCCATCTTATCTAAATAAACCAACCCATACATTAACATATAACATATCATATATTCCTATCTATAATCACTCAAATCCTATTCCTATCCCCAATCCTACACCTAGGTGTCATGCTTTACAGGTTAATTAAGTCTATCTAATTCCTTGAACCGACTAAACTGATGCTCTGATACCAAAAATTGTAACACCCATTCTAAACCCACAAATGAGTCTAGAAGAAGCGTTACTATATTTCTTGGTTTTCAAGTCAGTATTCCTAATTATACTTTTCATTCATAAACAATACAACCACACCATACTAACTGGTTTCCACTATTGCATGTGTTTTACGTAAATACAAATATTTTGATGTCCAAAAAAATATAACTACACAACAATATCAATCCTAATTGATTTACATACATGCCGAACCTAACTATTATAAAATAACAAAAACTATACCAAAGAATACATTAGCTGTGATGATTTAACCGGTTGCGACTGACTATCTACTCAGCTGCTTCTTCAACCTATGAGTTTAGACAAGTAAACTCGCTGAGCAAACTATTACTCAATGGATGCTTTAACCGAAGTTGAAATAAAACATTTATATAAAACATTTAAAAGCACTTAAGTAAAACATAACAAACATTTGTAGAAAAAAAACAAGTAAAAACATTTTAGTAATAAATAAATATCCGTTCAAGTCATATTTTAGCTCTAGTGGCACTCAGAAGAACTTGACGATAAGAATCGAGGCCCTATGTGTATCTCGTATAGCCATTTATAGACTAATATGCCGATACCATAAGTTATAATCACATTCTTATCCATATCCAACACGTATTCCGTATAGCCATTTATAGACTATAACGCCAATACGGTTTTGCATAACATTTCATATATCATTTCCATATCATGTTATTTCCACAGTTTTAACCCTACGATGCATCGTATTCTTATCACTAGCGTTCTAAAGCGAGCCACATGAGCTTAAAGAAATACACATCATTTTATATATTCAAATAAGATCAATATCAAGCATCATATTCCTTCATTCTTTCATTTTTTTCATACTCAAATGTTTCACGTACATTATTATTCTCAATCATGCCTTTATTCAAGAAAATACATCATTTGAAACATAGTCAAAACTCACTTGATTTGAAATATATGTTATTCTGAAAACTGCTGTTGATGTCGCACGCGAGACCCCATAGTCGCGGGCGTGACAAAACCCCAGCAAGGATGTCGCGCACGAGATAAAAGTGTCTCGGACGTTCCAACCTCTACTGGAACTTTATTAATCAAATCACATTTTATTCTCGGGCGCGCTCAGGTGGTCGCGACCGGGACATCATCAAATCCATTGACAGTGCGAGCACGACCAGTATATCGCGGACACTACACTGTTGATGAAAGTAGTCGCGCGCGTGACGGTTAGGTCGCAAGCATGACTATCTGATAAAAACAGACTGCAGATTACAAAAATCACATTTCTCAACAAAAACAACTCATACACCAAATATTCAACTTTGAAAACCCTTCCCAGGAATCATTTACCTTTTAAAAGACTCAAATCAACACTCAAACACAATAAATCGCAAATTGTCATTTCAATTTTTCAAATAACAACTCATCACTCAAATATGCAAAGAATTTCAAAATCAACTTTAAAAAACTAGGTTAAAGCATCAAACCTTAAATAATGGGCTTCTTCTTAACTCAAGCAACCTCTTTGCCTTTCTCCTTTGCCTTTGCTTCCAAATATATATATATATGAAATACATATTTTAGTTTCTATTAAGGGAATGAACTTAAACCCTAACTTTCCTTTTAGATCTAACCTTCCTATCTAGGGTCTACTCTTCTCCTAATCCATCTTAGCATATATAATAATAGATCTCACTAGGTCTTACACAAACCCTAATCTTATATTATCATTATATTTCTTACCTTTTAATCTAACTCTTCCCTTAGTTTCCTTGAAGATATGGTGAGGATTTCCTCTTGCTTTGAGAGATGAAGATCGGCTAGTGAAGGAAGGTGAGAGGATAAAGGGGTTGAAGGGGGAAACGGTAAGGAAGATAGGAGTTAGTAGAAGAAAATAAGAGATGAAGAAGAAAGAGAAGAGGTGGCAGGTGGGTGGTGAAAGAAAAGAGAGAATTTTCTAGAGTTTAGTAGAAGAGTAAAGATAATTTGGTTCTTTTATAAGTGCCTTATTCCATGGGCTAAGTTTAAATGGGTCTTAGCCTAACATACCAACTTCCTTCTCTTCTTATTCTTTAATTCCCGAAGGCCCAACATCCAGTTTAGCCCATTACTTTTAATACTCTCTCATCTTTATAATTAGCACAATCTATTAACATAAGTTCTACAACATAAAAATTACCTCAAGGCTAATTGACGCTAGCAAGCATTCCAAGGTCGACTCCGACGCTCCTATGCCTCGGGACTTAGAAAACCTATAACAACACATCGTTAACTACAACAATTCAAGGGATACCAACTAGTGAATTTATGGGATGTTACATATATTGTTTGTTTATTTTAAATATATACTTTTTCTAGAAAAAAAATGTAAAATTGTATTTATTATTAATTAATTAGATTACTTTTTCTCTTGATTATTTATTAATTTACAAGAGTAATTGATAAAGTGATTTTTAAACTTATAAAAAAATATTTTTAAGCTCATAAATTAGATATTCAATTTA
>CATIWJ010245200.1:0-21489 GCA_949640765.1 Croton laevigatus | reverse complement strand
GCTAATAAAATTCTGTCTTAAATTTGCTAATGACATTTTTGTCCTTAACTATTTGTCTTATTTACATATAAGATAAATTACTATAATATCCTTAACTATTCTTCTTATTTACTTAAATACTATTAGTTGAAAAATATTCTTTTAAAATAATTTATTTATTTATTATTATTATTATTAAATTAATCCCTTTTTAGTTTAAAATTAATATTTCAAAAATTAGGGTGTTTCAGAAACTCAATTCCACTAACTATCTTTTGTGGCAAACACAGCTTACACCTTTGCTAAATATCTATGGTTTGACAAAATATGTTGATGGAACTAGCATTGCTCCACCTGCTATAGTCGACGATAAACCAAATCCAGAGTACACTGACTGGTTTCATGAAGATCAACATATTCTCAGCTGGATTATTCATTTAATTTCAGAAAGTTGCATAACTCAGGTTGTTGGTATCAAAACAGCTTTGGAAGCATGGACAAAGTTACATAATACTTATGCTTCAGGATCAAAGGCCCAAGTAAGAACTCTTAAATCAAAATTTTTTAAACTCCAGAAGGAATCAACGAAAACAATTGCCATTTATACTCAAAGAGCTAAAAGCCTGTTTGATCAACTCTTGGCATTAAACAGTCAGGTTTCAAAAGAGGATCTGGTTCATGTGATTGTAAATGGACTTGGGACTGCTTATCATCCATTTGTTCGTTCATTGGAAAATCGTCTTGATTTTGTGTCTTTCGATGATCTGTTTGGCCTTCTTTTAAGTGAAGAAGAGAGTCTAGCTGCAGAAATTCCATCAAGGACGTCACTGTGCCTCCTATTGCTCATATTGCTCAGGCCAATACACGTGGATCGTATCGTGGTCGTGGAGGCAGAAATCGAGGAGGAAGAGGAGGCCGCAACTCCTACCAACGTGGAGGCTATTCTGGAAATTATGGATATGGGAGTTATGGTGGGTACTTCAATCCTGGTCATTTTTTTAGTACTCATGGAGGTCATAATTCAGAAAGCTTGCAATGTCATAATTGTGCCAGTTTTGGGCATCTTGCTTGTAATTGCTCTTCTCCGAGACAAAGAGATCATTTTGGCAGCAATACCACGTCAACTTCTCAATCACGTCCAACATCCCACCTTGCTACCATGCATTAGCCGAACCCTCAACAATGGATTCTCGACACAGGAGCATCTCATCATTTGACTTGGACAACATCACCAATCCGACTAATTATCAAGGCTATGATGATGTTACAATCGGAAATGGTAAAACAATTCCTAGTTTTCATATTGGTTCTTCTACTCAAGTTTGTGATCAAAATTCTTTTAGTTTACAAGATATCCTTCATGTTCCTGAGTCGTGTTCTAACTTGTTATCAATTCGTTCTTTTACTAGTACTAATCATGTTTCTGAGGATTTTTTCCAACATATTTTGTTGTCAAGGATATCCTCATGAAGCAACTTATTCATATTGGCCAGAATAAAGATGGTCTCTATTCCATTCCTTTGAGGCCACCGCAACGTCGTTCGGTTCCTAAACTAGCTATGATATCGCCTTTTTCTGTCTGGCACTCAAGACTTGCTCATGCCAACGATCATACAGTCAAGAATGCCTTGCGTCAAGCAAATATTTCTTTTTCTGATTTTAATAATCAGTCTTGTCATGCTTGTAATTCCAATAAAAGTCACAAACTCCCTTTTTCGTTGTCTGATTCGCATGCAAAAAGACCTTTAGATTTAATCTGTTTTGATGTCTGAGGCCCATCTCCAGTTCCTTCTGTTGATGGAAAATGTTATTATGTTTTATTTTATGATTCTTATTCTAAGTATTGTTGGATTTATTTTTTGAGTTATAAATCTGAAGTTCTTAGTACTTTTGTTAAGTTTAAGCACTTGGTGGAAAAATATTTTAATTGTTCTATTCGTCAATTTCAGTCTGATCTTAGTGGTGAATTCCGTGCTCTTGAACCATATCTGTTGACCAATGGTATTACTTTTAGAAGTGCTTGTCCAAAAACACCTGAACAAAATGGAGCTGCAGAGTGAAAACACAAACATATTGTTGAGACAAGACTTTCTCTTCTCTAACATTCTAATGTACTACTCTCTTACTGGACATATGCTTTTGATACTGTGGTTTATACAATAAATTGATTACCAACACCTAATCTCTCTAATGTGTCGCCCTACCAAAAGTTGTTTTGTCAGTTTCCTGATTATACTAGCCTACACACTTTTTGATGTTTATGCTATCCCTGGACTAGGCCATATAGTCAACATAAGTTACAGCCAAGATCCACCAAGTGTGTTTTTTTAAGATATAGTAAAATTCATAAGGGTTATTTTTGCCTCAGTCTTTCTAATTTCAAAATTATAGTCTCACGTCATGTTTTATTTTATGAGCAGGATTTACCATTCCATAAAGATTGTCCAAGTCCCCATTATTCCAGAGATGTTCCTAGTGCTCAAGAATCTACTATTCTTCCGTTCATTTGGCAACCAGTACCCAATTTTACTCTTGTTGCTGCTTCACCTACGCCAAGTCCACAACCTGCCATTGTCAATTCAACCTCCTTGCCAGAACCACAAAATCTGCAACCTACTGTTCTACTTACGTCTTTCACAGAACCTTTACTCGTTGATCTCTCCTAACCTACCACCGTCTCCTCTAAGAATACTCACTCAATGGTAACTCGATCCAAAACCAACTCTCTTAAACCCAAAGCTCTAACAACCAAGATCATCTCACAAGTTGAACCTACCACCTACAAACAAGCTGCCACTCAAGCTATCTGGGTTGATGCTATGAAATCTGAAATTTAGGCCATGGTCCGTAACAAAACGTGGGATTTAGTTCCTCTTTCTTCTCAGCAGAATCTCATTGGTTCAAAATGGGTGTATAGGATTAAATACAACCCAGATGGTACAGTTGACAAACATAAAGCTCGTCTAGTTGCAAAGGGGTTTCATCAAAGACCAGGAGTTGGTTAATGTGCTATGTTTAGTCCTGTTGTCAAGTTTTCCAAAATTCATCTACTACTTTCCCTTGCTGTTCAATTCGGCTGGACAATTCAACAATTAGATGTGTCTAACGCCTTTCTTCATGGCACCTTGGATGAAGAAGTTTTCATGGCCCAGACTTAAGGTTTTATTGATTCTCGGTTTCCTACTCATGTGTGTCGACTAAACAAGTCTATTTATAGACTTAAACAGGCTCCGAGACAATGGTACAAGTGTTTATCTTCTCTTCTATGCTCTCTGGGATTTATTTCAAACAAGACTGACAGCTCTTTGTTTTATTTTACTCGTGGTTCTACACGATTGTTTTGCTTGGTTTACGTGGATGATTTTTTGTTAATGGGCAACAATGATCCTATGATTTCACAAATTATTTCTCAACTTCAGTCTAAACTTGCTTTGAAAACATTAGGTCCCTTGCATAATTTTTTGGGAATTGAAGCACATCGCAATTCACAAGGTATTCACCTTCCTC
Source organism: Croton laevigatus (assembly GCA_949640765.1). NCBI lineage: Eukaryota > Viridiplantae > Streptophyta > Magnoliopsida > Malpighiales > Euphorbiaceae > Croton > Croton laevigatus. Next base: position 18,003 of record CATIWJ010245200.1, on the reverse strand, counting down.
AAGCAAAATATGTTGTTGATCTCCTTCCCAAGACACACATGACAACTGCAAATTCTATTGCTACTCCTTGCTGTTCAACATCCAAACTTACCCTTCATGGTGAGAAATTTGGTGATCCAACTTTATATCGTCAAACGGTTGGAAGTATTCAGTATTTGTGTGTTACCAGACATGGTATTCAATATTCGATCAATAAGGTGAGTCAATATATGCATGCTCCTACTGTTGCCCAATGGGTTGCGGTGAAAAGGATACTTCGGTATCTAAAGGGCATTTCCACTCATCGTTTGTTTATTTGAAAGTCGACCTTTCTACACATTTCTGCATACAGGGATGTCGACTGGGCTGGTGATCTTGATGAACGATGAAGTACAACAAGATATTCTATCTATATGGGCAATAATTTAATTCTTTGGGGGTCCAAGAAGCAACGAACTGTTTCTAAGTCATCTACCGAGGCTGAATATAAGGCCCTTGCTGCTACTGTTCTTGAACTCTAATGGTTTACGTCTCTTCTTCGGGAATTATCCTTCTGCATGCCTGCACCAACTCTTTTGTGTGACAATCTAAGTGCCACTTACCTCACAACTACGCCAATTTTCCACTCTCGGTCCAAGCACCTGGAAATTGACTTCCACTTTATTCATGAAAGAGTTACTAACAGAGAACTTTAAGTTCACTATATCTCAACGAAAGATCAAATAGCAGATTGCCTAACCAAATCACATGCTCAATCTCATTTTGCTTGGTTTACAGACAAGTTGTGTGTGCTTCCCAAACCACTACAACTTGCGGGAGGATGATAAGGATAATGATAGACTTCAATTCATATTTGTATTTAATTAAGATGTATAACTTTCCATGATATTCTTCTATTCTTATGCATATTCTCTTGTATATATTGTATTCCTATATATAGTAATCTAATGAGATAATTCTCCTATTCATCATGTTATCACAAGCATGGGGTAAGGAACATAAATGTTTACAGTGGAGGCAGAAGCGAATTGTCTAGTAGATGCTTGAATCTGTAATTGATGATTTAGATAGTTTTTCTATTGAAAATTTGAAGGAGGAATGGAATAAGTTATTAGTTGAGGATGAGATTAGATTAAAGCAGTCGGCCAAAGTTTTTTGGTTGTAGAATGAAGACAAGAATGCAAAGTATTTTCATAATAGTATCAAAGCTAGGAGACATAACAACTGGATTGATAAGCTATAAAATGCTTCGACTACTTGGGTTCATAATGAAGATGGAATTTAAACTTTAGTGAATAATTATTTCAGTGATCTTTTTCAAGGTACAACTGCTTCTGACTACAGTTATATTATTAAATTGGTCTAGCTGTTGGTTAGTAATGATGATAATGTAGAACTTATTAGGCCTTTTTTGGATGAGGAATTTCAAACTGCTCTTTTCCAGATGAATCCAGAAAAAGCATTGGGACCTGATTGTTTGAATCTAGTTTCTTTTTTTTTTCTTCTAAAAGAACTAGAACTTAATAAGCAAGGATATTTCAAATAATTGTCATTCATGGCTCGCTCAAGCAACCCTTCCTAAATCTTTAACAAAAACTTTAATTATTCTAATTCCTAAGTGTGAGAATCCAGTATTAATTAAGGATTTTAGGCTTGTAGCTCTATGCAATATGCTTTATAAAATTATATCAAAGACTCTAGCTAATAGATTGAAACATGTTTTGCATAAGTTGATTTTCAAAAATCAGTCAGCTTTTTATTCATGGTTGTTTGATTACGGACAATTTTATGGTGGCATATGAGATTATTCACAGTTTAAATAGTCAGGCTAGGGGTCAAAATTGTGCTTGTGTTTTGAAAATTGATATTGTTAAAGCTTATGACCGTGTTAATTAGGAATACTTTTGTGATACGATTATTGCCTTGGGTTTTGATCCGGTATGGTTGAATTGGATAAAAATGTGTTTTATGGATATTGGTTATAAAGTTTGTGTGAACGATAAGCGAGTCCAATTGTTCCTTATTGGGATTTTAGGCAAGGAGATCATATCTCTCTATATTTGTTTTTGTTTGTGGCTGAGGGTCTATCACTTTTGCTCAAAGATGCATAATGCAGGGGTCTAATTCATGGTGTTCGTGCTGGTACTAGATGTCCTAGGATATCCCATCTATTCTTTGCTGATAACTTTCTATTTTTTTTAAGGGTAATGTTTAGAATGACTATTTTGGGTACTTATGAGGCAGTTTTAGGTCAGTCTATTAATCTTAACAAGTCTGGCATTCTTTTTAGCTCATCTATTCCCGAGAATGTTACACAAGTTATTTCTGTGCTTCTCCATGTTACTCTTTTTATTAGTGGTAGTAATTATTTAGGTTTGCCTTTATTAATTAGGCAATATCAAAAATAGATTTTTTCTTTTTTAAAAAATAGAGTGTGGAAGAGAATGAATAATTGGAATAGTCACTTTCTCTTTAGAGCTCGTCGGGAAATTTTAATTAAATCTATTGCGTAGGCAATTCCAGCTTATTGTATGAATGTATTTTTGTTACATGTATCTGTGTGAAATGTGCTGCAAGTGATGTTTAATAAGTATTAGTGGAAGGGCAAGAGGGATCTTGAGGGAATTAACTAGCTTGCATGAGATTGCATATGTTGTAAGAAGTCTGATGGGGGACAGGTTCAGAGACTTGATATGTTTCAACATTGCTTTGCTAGGGAAACAAGGGTGGAGGTTGTTAACTGATAACAACACTCTTGTGTATAGTGTTTGCAAAGCTAAATATTTTCCAATGTGGATTTTTTATCTCCTACTTCGAGATATGGATGTAGTTTGGTTTAGAATAGTGTCTTATTCTTTAAACTAGTGTTGTAACAAGGGGTGAAATAGAGGGTTAGTGATGGGCATAGTATTTATGTGAATAGGGATCCTTGGATTCCTCGTGAGGGTAATTTTCAGATGGAAGATGTTTCTCTTTTTTATCTCGATGCTTTACGAGGTTTGTGATTTTTTTATTACCGGCAAGAAGAAGTGGGATGTCTCAAAGATTATGAATTTGTTTACAGTTAATGATATGTGAAGAATTTTGAGCATTCCTTTGAGTTTATCGTACAAACCATGATTAGTTAATGTGGCATTTTAATGAAAATGATTTTTATATGGCCAAAACTGCTTATCATGTAGCTTATCATCTATTTAAAAATGGTGGTGATGGTGTAGTGGTTTTGGAGTGTTATGAAAACATTTATGAAAGCTTGATGTTTCGCCAAAGATTGGGAATTTTATATGGTGAATGGGTCATAATGTGCTCCTCATTAGGGATAATTTAACAAAGTGAGGAATTAAAACTCCATTGCAATGTTTTGTTCTGTCATAATGAAGAAAATGTAGATCATGTGTTTATCAAGTGTAGTGTTGCTAAAGAGGTTTGGAGGCTAGCAGGGTTTAATTTAACTAACTTGAATTTATCTTTTTAGGATACATTTTTACAAGTCTTCTTATCCTTAGGCAAGCAGCGAGCCAAATTATGTTCTATAGTGACATGAAAGCTTTGGGCGATAAGGAATGCTTTACTATGGTCCAATACCATGCCAAATCCTTTGCATATTTCAAAAGTAGCTCGCCTTATGCTGGACGAATTCAAAAATGCTTCTTCAATGTTGCATGCAGCCTTGGCAAATGTCCATTCTAGTGTAGTTCCTGGTCGACTGGCACAGGTTAATCACCAAGCTTCTTGGCTTGTATATGTTGATGGTGTTGTCTTTGAATCTATAGATTTTGATGGCTATGGTTTGGTTATCAAAGGTGTGGAAGGCAATTTTTCTTTGACTATTTTTGGTTATGAGGAAGGTGGTAATCAAGTATCAATAGAAGAAGCCCTTGCATTTTGGCAATGTTTACTTTATGCCTATGATTATTTACTTGATCTTGGTTGTGTCTTTACAGATTGTCACGTTTTATTATTCGCTATTAATTTTTCTTGTGAGGATAACTCTGAATATAGTTTGATTCTAAAACCATGCTTGTTTTTGAACCGAATATTAAAATTTTTTAGATTAGGTGCCAGAGAAATAGATGTGCCCGTCTGCTAGAGTACGACTCTATTCGCCCAGCATGTTTCATTTTTGGGTAGATATTTCCAATGTGTTGTTTGAGATTTATTCTCAACAATAATAATATATTCTTCTTATGTTAAAATAATAATTAATAATACAATACTAATTACACAATATTTATATAAACACACGTGTGAAGTGTTTTTTCAACTACTAGAAAAATATATATAATTAGTTTTATTTTTACAATAATAGTGTTTATTATTATTATTTTTAAAATAGGACTATATATATATTCCAAAGGTCAAAACTTATAAAAAATGTCATTTTTTATCTCCTCCATAAAGAGTCATATTTTTTTTTTTTGGCCACACTTTGACAACATGATTTATTGTTGATGTGTCTTTATCAGAGTTTGATCAATGTTACTTGTTCACTGTCATATATCCCATTTTTTTTGGCAAGTCTATGACTTGCAGAACGATCCATTTTTAACGCAGGTGAATTTCATACTCTCTGAGAGAATAAATTGCATATTTAAAATTAATATCAAATTTCGTTGAAGTGAAATAAAAATTTTTGTCCTTGATGAAATTATTATTTTTCAATGATGAGAGAAAAGAAAATGAAAGAAAAAAGATACGTTAATTTTTTAACAATGGATACTAAAAATAAGTGTAAAGAATTTGAAATAATTTTTTTTAAAAAAGGTATTTTATTGGAAAAAATATAAAATTATCCTTGTCAAAATATACTATCCTTCAAGTTTTGAAAAGAAACTCTTATTTATATATTTTGATTCTATTAAACTAACTTTCCATATATTTTCCTAGAAAAAAAAATTCCTTATATAAAAAAATATCTCTTTTTTTTTTATAAATTTACTTAATTAACCTTATTAAATATAAAAATTATTATTTTATTTTAAAACTTTTTGTAGTTTTTTTCCCTTGTATATTCCAAATTATTTTTCTAACAAATAAGAAATGATTTTGCAACGATTTAGATTTTACATGGAAACAAAAGTTAAAAATAAAACTTGAACAAATAATAACACAAATGTTTAGTATTACTTAATTAGTTAGAAAATTGATGATGAAAATGATAAATTAATATTTCGTATTTTTCTTTATTTTATATAAAATACAATGAATTATTTATTTATTTTTTGTATAATAATTTTTGAAAAACCTGTACTTCATAATTTGTTTAATCCGAAATTATGCATTTTTATGACTTTGTAAGCACTCGTATGAATTATACAAATAGACAATAATCGATAATAAGTACAGTATTATGTGAAACAAACAAAATGGAAAATATCATTTTGTAAATAAAAAAAAAAAGGGAGAGAAAATCAATAAGGCATAGCATCTTCTTTTCTCTCTGTACTATCCCTCTCTGCGTCTGTCCGAATAGAATCCCCATCTTTTCATTTCCCTCCGCAGATCTCCAAATTCCCACTTACCAAACCCTAATTTTCTCTATCTACAACTGTCTGTTCATTCCCTCGTCTTTCTGTTTTACTCTTTTGTTCGAATTTTATCTGATGATTCTAGAACCTTCATGAATATCTGCACCTTCATGGACCCAAATTACCACCACCACCGCCAACCTATCCATCCATCTTACGATGCCTGAGCTGCGTCCGCGACCACGCAGGAATCGGGCACCCAAAAAATCAAACCTCAATCGGAATCCGATTAAGCATACTGTGCAGACTCGGCGAAGAAAAACTGCTGAGAATAATAAGGAGGAAAACAAAGCGATCGCTATTGTTGGCAAGAAAATTAATTTGAAACCTGAAACGACACCGGTGGAGGAGAATCCTAAGGCTTTTAAGCAGTTGGTTGCTCAGAAGACAATGGATGACAACGATAGCGGTGGTCGCAGCGGCGATAAGGGCCCCGGTGCTGAGGATGAAGGAAGTACGGCTCCGCTTCCTGAGAAGGTGAGTTTTTCCCTTTAATATGAGAGTGGGTAGTGGAGGAGAAATGCAAGAAAGTTGAAAATTTTTAAATGTATGTTAGTGAAATGTTTGGTCGGTCAGAGTTTCAAATGTATCTGGCATTAATATAGTTTTGATTGTTTTCTTTGTGTTATTGTTTTAAACCCCTCAACACTCTGTGTTGCCTTTTAAAGTTTGTTTTTTTTTTTAAAATTATTTCAAATTTTAAGCATTTATTTATTTATTTTTTTCAATTATGGTTCGCTTGATTTGATATCAGAAATGTACGAAACATGAAATTTTGTTTGATTTCTTATTGTATCTTCTTAATTTTTCGCTTTGTTGCTCATCGTTTTGGTAGTGTCATTGTTTGTAATCAACACATCTTGAGTTTTTTTTTTGTTTATTCTCAATAGGTCCATGTTGGAGGATCACCAGTTTACAAAGTAGAAAAAAAACTAGGTAAAGGAGGTTTTGGACAAGTATATGTTGGCCGGCGCATCAGTCCTAGTGCTTCAAATGAAAGATCTGGCCCTGCAGCCATAGAGGTCTATCATTCTTATTACCTATATGGTACAGAGCTTAATAATGAATGCTAGGTTTTAAGTCTCTAACAGCACATGCGATATCTGTAATTTTAGGTAGCGCTGAAATTTGAGCACAGAAGCAGCAAAGGATGCAATTATGGGCCACCATATGAATGGCAAGTTTACAAGTAAGAACCTTGTTATTTCTGTGATTTTTTTTGGCAATTGCATCCATCTTGAGTTATTTTTCAAGTGATTCTGACTATATTATCATGGCTGTTCATATAGTGCTCTCGGAGGCAGTCATGGTGTGCCACGAGTCCATTACAAAGGTCGGCAAGGTGACTATTATGTCATGGTATGTCTCCATCGATTTGGTTTTTTCATCTTAACTTATATCTTCTTAGGCAACATCATCAATTGCTATCTGAAATGCTATATTTATTGCAGGTCATGGATATGCTTGGACCTAGTTTATGGGATGTTTGGAACAATAATTCACACACGTAAGTTCATTTTGAAGTTGGCTGTTGGATTCTGTTCATTTGTAGCTTTCATTTTAATTTTAGTTATTATTACTAGTTAACTATGTCTGGCTTACGCTCTTGAATATATCTGGTCTTTGTACTTTCTTTCAGGATGTCAATAGAAATGGTTGCTTGCATTGCTATCGAGGCAATCTCTATACTAGAGAAGATGCATTCTAAAGGGTAATTATATGCTGTTGATAATGCTGTTGTTATATGTTTATCTTTTATCATCTGCTGGAATGAATTTACTGTGTTTCCACCTATATCAATGTGGTTTCAAAGTTGTTATGCTTTCTTTTTCTTTTTTCAAAATTGATGTGATTGATTAGTTTTGGTAATTTTCTCTGAAATAATTAGTCTCTCTTTGAATTTCCTGTGATACAGTTTATTCTGTTTTGGTAGGTATGTACATGGGGATGTAAAACCTGAGAACTTTTTACTCGGCCCTCCTGGAACTCCTGATGAAAAAAAGCTTTTTCTTGTTGATCTTGGATTAGGTAAGTTGTTGCATGCCTTTTTTCTGCTAGCACTTCAACTTTCTCGGAGGTAACATTATCTGAGTTCCGTGGTCTGTTGCATGTTTTGATTCACAGCAACTAGGTGGCGAGATAGTTCAACTGGCCAACATGTTGAGTATGATCAACGGCCAGATGTTTTTAGGTAAAATGAATGTTGTGTATTTGTTTGACCATAATTCTGCTTTCCATTATATTTGGAGATTAACTATAGTTTGTTTCTGGCGGGCTTATTGGCCCTCAATTAATCGCTTTTTTGTAGGGGAACGGTGCGTTATGCCAGTGTTCATGCTCATCTTGGTAGGACTGGCAGCAGGAGAGATGATCTAGAGTCTCTAGCTTACACACTCATTTTTCTTCTTCGGGGTCGGTTACCCTGGCAAGGATACCAGGTTTGGATTCTGAAATCCATGGGTTCTGCTTGCATTTGATTAATGAATGTTGTTCTGACAATACAACTTTTGTAGGGGGAAAACAAAGGGTTCCTAGTTTGCAAGAAGAAGATGGCAACTTCTCCAGAAACTCTGTGTTGCTTGTGCCCACAGCCTTTTCGACAGTTTGTTGAGTATGTGGTAAATCTGAAGTTTGATGAGGAACCCAATTATGCAAAATTTATCTCTCTTTTCGATGGGATTGTTGGTCCAAATCCAGATATTCGGCCAATAAATACTGATGGTGCTCAAAAGGTATCTTTGGTATATCTGTTATTAATTTGACTGATTGTTGGGCAAACATTCCGTTTCTGACTTTTTGAAGGTTGTATTGATCTACTATTTCATTCTGTGAAGCTTATATATCAGGTTGGACATAAGAGAGGACGATTGACGATGGAGGAGGAAGAGGATGAACAACCAAAAAAGAAGGTGCGGATGGGGATGCCTGCAACACAATGGATCAGTGTTTACAATGCCCGTTCTCCAATGAAGCAGAGGTTTGCGTTTAGAGTTACAAGTTAGGCTATATATATACATATGTTGTTTTAGGATTTAACGGTTAAAGTTTTCATTCCCTTCTACAGATATCACTATAATGTAGCGGATATGAGACTTTCACAGCACATAGAGAAAGGAAACGACGATGGATTATTTATCAGCAGCGTGGCTTCTTGCTCAAACTTATGGGCTTTAATTATGGATGCTGGCACTGGTTTCAGTGCTCAAGTTTATGAGCTCTCCCCTTACTTTCTCCACAAGGTTGGTTTTGTTCTGCATATTAAACAGTTGTTTGTTGTGATGTGAGTTGTGACATGAAAATCACAGTGACTTTTTTTCAATATCTGTTTTTTTTCATGTGTTTCAATGTTTAATTAAAGCTATGCATTCATTATTTAATTTCTAAGTCTAAGATTTAATCTTACATTGTTGCCTCTGTCTTTGAAGGAATGGATAATGGAACAGTGGGAGAAAAATTACTACATCAGTGCAATTGCTGGAGCAAATAATGGATGCTCAGTTGTTGTGATGTCTAAGGGTTTGTATTGCATATGATTATGGCATCATTAGTTTATAATGTTTTACTTATTCCAATTCACTTCTTTTTTATTGGATTTAGGGACCCAGTATTTACAGCAGTCCTATAAAGTCAGTGATTCATTTCCTTTCAAGTGGATTAATAAGAAGTGGAGGGAGGGTTTTTATGTCACTGCCATGGCCACTGCAGGAAGTAGGTGGGCAATTGTTATGTCACGTGGTGCTGGATTTTCTGACCAGGTCTTTTTGACTCTGAAGAACTGATCAGTGGAATTTTTTTTTTCCCCTGAGTATATATACATTCCTTTTTGTAACATAATTTCCTGTTTTCTTTACCAAATGTAGGTTGTGGAGCTAGATTTCTTGTATCCCAGTGAAGGAATTCATAGAAGATGGGATAATGGTTATCGCATCACTTCAACCGCTGCGACTTGGGACCAGGCTGCTTTTGTTCTAAGTGTTCCCCGAAGAAAGCCATCAGATGAAACTCAAGAGACACTTCGAACTTCTGCTTTTCCTAGTACTCATGTCAAGGTTTGTCATTAGTTGGTTGTATGGTTTCCATTTCTTTTCTGTATCTAATTTCCTTTCATATAAAGCTAACAATACTTTCAATTACTTATTTTTTCCTCAGGAAAAATGGGCTAAGAATCTTTATATTGCATCTGTTTGCTATGGTCGAACTGTCTCGTGAACAACTGAAGTTTATTCGGGATGCCATGTTGTATGTTCGTATGATTTCCCTTTGTGCTACTGCAGTACTCGTCACTAATGGCCCTAATTTGACACAAGCATCTGATTAAAGCTAAAATGACGCATCGCGGAACTCTATGTATGCACAATTTTTTCTTTATCATTGCTAATACATAGCGCTTATTAGGAATGCCTGTGCATTGTCTTTCAATTGCATCAAAATGCATATGAGCCATTTTTTTAGATCCCTTGTCCACTAGGAAGGACTGATTACCTGTTTTCAAAAGAATGTTGTATAGTTGTAAATGGTGTTCACTTTTGAAGGTGTGTGCACAGGCATGTATCATTTTTAGTGGCTATTCTTGAGATTGTTCTACCATGATTTTGGAATTGGCTACGAGCACTCTCAGTCATCCAGGCTGTACTTAACTCTTTTTTTTTCCTCTGTTTTTTGGACTTAAGGTGCCTTAAAATCCTTCATCCATGTAGTCATGTGATGTTTGAACTTGGCCTAAATGACTGAGATTGTATTTATTCTGTATACTTTGAAGTAAAAGTTTGTAATTTTTCCTTAATTATATTACAAGTTTATGGTATGATTAACAGTCACCTGGGACTCTTTATCTCTGTCGAATTCACTTTTTTTTTTGTGTGCTAGTAGACTCTGTCAAAAAGCATTTACTTTTATTGAAGTAAATTGCATTCTACAATCTCCTCTCTTTTATCTTTTATACTATTAAGTAAATTTCTAGATTGGTCTGTAGTTCTGGATTTTCAACTGAATGCTTTAGCTAAAACGAATCGTGTTCCAAGAGAATTAGTTTTTCTTTTCTTCATATTCTGGCCAGTGTAGAATGAGCAATTGATGGTTGTGGTGTTGTTCAAAGCCTTAACAGGGAGGCCTCTGCTGGTTGCATGATCAATTCAGTTGTGTTTTAAGTGGTCATAATACTCCTGTAAACTTTAGCTGTTCTTTTGTCTACTTTTGTTTGCATATAGCCTTGTAATGTGAGCATATTAGAGGTTGTTGTGTGACTCGGTAATGCGGGCATGTTAGAAGTTGGTGTGCAGCAAGGTAACAGGTTACTTCAAATATTTTGTGGTTGAGATCTACAAAGTGGGAATGTTGTTTTTTGCAAGGAAGCTGTGTTTTTGGTGCCAAGTACTTACCTATCTTTTACTTGGTATGCCCTTGATCATCTTCGGAAGTCTCATCAGGATCTTCTGCAAGTCTTTCATTTTAGTTTTCCCCCCTCATTTGTAGGTGGGCAGCAGATGCTATAGAATAATCTAGTTAATATGTTTTCAGGTGTTCTCATTCATTTGGATCAGAAGTCTGCAGTCTGCGTTTCTTGGAACTGGCAAGGTTTGTAATTTACCTAAACATCATTGTGAATATGTTGAATAGTTGTTTAAATGCAGTGCTCACAAGCTGAAGTATAAAGCATTTGACAGGTGTTGAAATTTCTACTGTCAAAGTGGTTCCATTTTCATTCTGATGGTATCAGTCTCTTAACTTTCCCCTTCATTTTACTTTCCATTAATGTGAAGATAACCATTTTTTTATATGGTGATCACCGAGAATTTTGCTCAAGAAAGCAAAATTCCAATCGCCCTATAGCTCACATTGTTACCGGTATAGTTCACATTGTTATCGGTCTGTTAGTAATCTTCTCCATATTCATAAAAAAGAAAAGAAATTTGATTTATTAATAATATATTCCATTTAATTACTTTGAATATCATCATTTTATCTATTAACTTTTTCAAAATTTTACTTTGTTTTAATTATAAATTACGTGAAAAAAAAATACAATTAATATAATTTTCAGCTGTGTTATTGATAAATTATTATCTTCTTGGAAATTAAAGAATTAAAAAAAAAAAAAAAGCAAATATGAGAAGTATGTAAAACAAAGTCAATACAATCAAATTGGGGAAATTAGAGTTTTTAAAGGGATAAACTGGTGATTTAATTTTGATTACATACATTTATGAGATGGGATGTTGGGGGTGGCTTGGTCCTGTTTGATTAAAGTGTAATTCCGGTAGCACCCTCCAATTAAGAGGTTAAACGTGATTTAGGCCCTTGGGTTAATATGTTTTATCATAGTATTAACAAAATATATTATTGAACTTGAAGAACTATTGTTTAAGATTGAATTGGTTAGAACAACTCTTTAAAATCTTGAATACGATTAGTAATGGTATTAAAAAAAACCTTGTCAACTTAGAAAGATCGAGCGGGATAATTGAAGAAATAACAAATCCCGCTCGATTTGTTAGTACGGCTAATAACAAATAATTTAGTAAATATCTTATGAAAAAAATAGTTATATTTTTGGCCATGGATATACACGTATGCATTTAGGGGGAGGAAGCTTGGAGCATCGCGCTTGAGACATGGGGGAAAACATGTTAACGACCACTTGTGCCAACCCTGCTCCCCTTGGGAAAAAATAGTTAATCATAGTTCAATATTCAATTTGAAAACCATAAATGAAGACACAAGCATTTTGGGAAAATTGTTAACATTAGGCCTATGTTTTATTGTTTAAAGAAATCATTAGGCTATGTTTGGAATAAACCGATTCCACAATTTTGAGATTCATTTGGAATTTCTTGTTTCCATGGTTGGCAAGAATGAAAATATAAGTTTAACAATTTTGAACAAGTTGAAGGGATTAAATGTAGGGGTGTTCAAGAAAAACCGAACCGATTGAAACCGACCGAGACCGAACCGAAAGGTTCGGTTCGGTTTTCGGTGCAAAATAAGTGTAAACCGAAAATTTCGGTTTGGTGTTCGGTTTGACTGATTTCAACACCGAACCGACCGAATAGGTTTGGTTTGATTAAATATTTTGGAATATGTTTGTTTGGTTTGATTAAATATTATGGAATAGGTTTTATTGGTTTGATTAAATAATTTTGGAATAGATTTGGTTTAATTCATGCTTTAAACCACATAGGTTTGAACCAGAAAATCACATATTAATGAAGGAGTTACACATTTCGGTTTTTGGCCGAACCGAACCGATAAAATCGGTTCGGTTTTCGGTCGGTTTTACACTGTTTCGGTTCGTCGTTCGGTCCCATCTTTTCGGTTCGGTTTTACACTCGGTTTGGTCTTATCGGTTCGGTTCGGTCACCATGAACACCCCTAACCGCCAGAAACGAAGTTGTCATCTCCATTTGAAAAACAACCCTCTGAAGCTCAAATTCTCCACTGAGATTGCCTTGGCAATGGGTATTTGTCAAATTGACAAGTAAGAAACAACAAAGTCTTTTCAATTACTGATTCAAAAAAAATTTAGAATTGAGTAATTTCGTAGCGCAGAGATTTAGATAATTCGTAGCTAAACCGTAGCTATTTTGTAATTGTCTGTAGCTAATTCGCTTCTATTTTGTAACTATCTATATTTGTTTCGTAGCTAATCCATAGCTAATTGTTTTTTCCTCCATAAAAACATCCAAAACCTCATCTACATACTGTCAACTTTAATATAATGCATCGTTTTTTATTTTTCCCGCTGAATAATGCATTAAAGCATTATGAAGAAAGTACAAAACAAATAAGAAAAAATGTTGCTTCATATTCCTTACAAAACAAGCATTTTAAATGTCAAAATTTATAATCACTCGTCCCTTTTTTAGAGCTTCTTCAACAGTGAAGCTTTTTACATCAAATTTGGTATAACTTACACCAAATTTCGAGTTTTGTGAATAGTTTCAAACCAAATCTAGTGTGTCACTATTCACACACCATTGATATTTGGAGTATATTATATTATTATTTTTGTGCGCGAAATAAATAAATTATACTGAAGTGAAAAATATTAATATTACATTAAAGAGAGAGAAGAATATAAAAGAAATAGTCACGTTTTGTGTTAAAAATTATGATAACTTCGAGTGACTTTACCCCATTTTAGTGGAAAAAATGGTGTAAATTGGTAGAGATGGACTTAGCCTATGCAATAGCTCCTCATTTACCCTTGATCAAATCTTTAATTATTTTTAAAAGAACATAGCCAAAAGTTATATACTCTGCAAGCAAAATACACGGCTCTTCCCTATACACATGCATCTTTGTACAGTTGCAATCGATGACCACCGGATCGGTGAAGAAGATGCAGCTCTCCATCGACGTTAGGGGAGAGAGAGAGAGAGGAAGGAATGTGAGGAGAGAAACAGAGAAGCTGATTTGAGATTTGAGAAGGAATGACCTTTATTCAATAAAGGACAGAGAAGAGGAGAGAATTAGGGAGGCGGCAGGATTCATTTAGGGTTAGGGTTCTGTGGAGGAAGAGAGCTTATATATATAATAGGTTCGGTTTCATTTTCCAAAATCAAGAACCGAGAGCCGAACCGAATTTTTTGGTTTTTATATTTTCAAGACCGAAAATCAAACCGATCTGATCGATTAATCAATTTTCGATTCGATTTCGATTTAATTTTCGGTTTGGAGAGTTTTTTTTACCACCCCTACCTACATTTCTCAAATATTTGCTGGAATGGAAGCACTTTATCACTTTTGGTCGACTAGGTGCCAACAGAGCAGGCCTAGCCAATTGGGGGCTAGAAACACACTAAAAAAAACTTTGGTATTTAGCTACGGAATCAAATTGCGACAGAATACAGCCCGTTTCTAAAACTCCACTCTATTTTTCATTGTGACCACAGTAAATTCGTTGCTAATTAGCCAATTTATTAATGAATGCCAATGGGTAAGGATTTTTTTTTTTCATCATTATTTAATGAAAATTATCATTGTTAGTTTTCCTATTTTGTGCATATCAAATGAGATTGGCATTTCTGTGTGAAGTTTCGACATTGGATTTCATTGTTAAGTTTTCTGATTATGAGAAGAAGGGGGTTTCTATGATTGGGTAAAAAAAAAACCAAAAAATAGAGGAGGTGGGGGTAGTGAATGAGCAAATCGAAGGGAAGAGAAGAAGAGGAAGAACATTTTTTTTTTCTAAATTTTTCTGATTTGCAAAAGAAGGGCAATTTGGAAATCTAAAAGTACAATTAATCTGATATGCATCTTTCTGCTTATGTGAATGACACGTCATTTCCACGTGTAATTTTTTCATTCGTTAAAAAATTAGCCAATTTATACGTCAAATGCTATATCTATACAGGGCACTTGATTGTAATATTTTAAAGTGTTCATTGGAAAAAAAAATTTTCAGACACCAAAATCAAACCAAATTTTCTATTATTCCAAAAAATGGAGGATTTAAGCACAAAATTGATAATAATAAAAAAGTAAATTTATTTTTAAAAGACAAATAATAATTTAAGAATATAATCTAAGGGTTTTGCTATATGCAGCCCTTAGGGCTACATATAAGCATTTACACGAGAAGATTTTTTATAGAAAGTGAGGAGTTAACTCTTTTTTTTTTTTTTTAATAACTAAAAAATTTTTACTAAAAAAATAAGAAGTCAATTTTTTTTAAATAACTAAAAAATATTTATTACAGAAGTGAGAAGTTAATTTTCTTTTTTTTAATAACCAAAGAATCATTACTCATATTAAATATTTATATAAAGCCCTAAGAGTATCTCCAATGCAACATGAAATTAGTCTTGTATATATGACACATAAGTAAAATAGAAGACTTTTTTTTGAAAAAAGCTCTCAAATGCTAATGTTCATTTAGAATGTCAAGCTTATGTGGAATTGACATTGTTAAGGTCACTTTCTACTTCTAGAAAGCTTTCTTGACAATGTTTATATTTAATGTTGTATAGTGATTGGTCAAAAATTAAATTTTAATTCTAAGAAAGAAGAAAAAAATAAAATAGAAAGTATTGCATTGGAGATGAAAATTTTAAAATGGGTGTGTGTTCATAGACAATTGTGCATATTTCTTCTCACACTTTCTATTATATATGACATATAAACTAATAAAAAGTGTTGCATTAGAGATGCTAAGAGTTGCATATAGCAAAATCCATAAATATCTAGACACAAAATAATAATTTTTAAAATATGTTTGTATATCATTGCTGCGACTCCCGGTAAGAATCATTATTACCTATAGGTAGGGGTGTCAAACAGGTCGTGTCGTGTCGGGTTCGTATTCGTGTCAAGCAGGTTCGGGTTGAAAACCCCCCAACCCTGATCTGATCTGTTTAGATAAACAGGTCAGAAAACTCAACCCTGATCTGATCTGTTTAATAAACAGGTGGACCTGATCTGTTTAAGCTTTTATTATTTTTTAAGATAAACAGGTTAAACGGGTCAATCTGAAACCCATTTAACCTGCTAATTTCAGGTTGACCCTAACTCATTTAACCCATATAACCTGATTTCAATATTAAAGCCTAATTCAAAATCAAACATCGTTAATTTTATATATATTTTTTAACAAAATAAATTTTATATACATACAGGACATAAAATAATAATAATAATAATAATTATTATTATTATTATTATTATGAACAGTAAACATGTTATATAGGTTGACCCAGGGGTTGAAATTTCTAACCCGACACTAACCCATTTAATAGCAGGTCGGGTTCGTGTCGACCCATTTAGTTAAACAGGTCGAAAATCTCAACCCTAACCCGCTAATAGCAGGTCAGGTTCGTGTCGGATTAGTAGGCCGTGTCAGTTTTTGACACCCCTACCTATAGGGTGAGGTTGGTATGCACGTTCACACACACGAGTGAGTTTTCATTTTTTTTTGAATTTTTTTTTTATAAAAGTAAAACTGTAGGTTATCTCCATTTAGTTTTGAGATTAATTTTAAATGGTCGTAATTTATAAATTTGACTCTGATTAAAAAATATCATATAAAAATAAGTAAAATAATTGACACTATTAAATTTAACAGTTCAAATTATTTATATAATATTTTTTAAATACAGTTGGAACTTCTAAAATTAATTTTAAAATTTATACTACCTCCGTTTTCATCAATTTTTTAAATTCTCATTTTTTGTGTTTTTTTGGGTTGTTTATATTTTCATTTATAGTAAATTTTATAATTGTTTATTATTATTTTTTTATAAAAATGTAATTTTTTATTGGTATTGATAAAAATGTAATTTTTATAAAGAGTTAAGTATTGTTTATTATTATTTCTGTATTAGTATTAGTGAAAAGTATAATTTTATTAGGGGTCAATTACACATAATGTACCTGAACTTTGAGGGTTATTTCATCAACGTACCTAAACTTTATTTTTTTACATAAAAATACCTGAACTTTCAAATTTTTTGCACAAAAATAATTTTAGCCGGTTTGTAGGTTGCAGCCGGTTGCAACTTATGTAGAATTTTACAAATACATCCTTGAATTCCTTCCCCTCTCTTCACTTTACCACAATTTAAGGTTTATTGATTATTTAAAAATTATTTTAAATTTTAAGGACTCTTTTATAATTTTCCAATATTCATCGTCTTCAACTTCTTCTTCTCCTCCCTTTCCTTCTTATAGAACCCCATATTCATCATTTTCAACCCAAACATGGAAGGCCAATTAGTATCTCTATCTAGAATCTTCTTAGATTCTCCTATAGATGGGTTCTGCAAAAAAAAGGGCATCTTCATATGGAGACATACAAATCAATATGCATAATAATCCATCACAAGAACCCCAAATCTCAACAATTCATCTTCCCATTCATCACGATATTTCTCTGGGTTGCATATCAAGCTCTTGAAACCTTCCAAAAACATTTGCTTTCTCCATTCTTCTAAATCTTCACATCCACACTCACCAGCAATCCATGTGTAATACTCAAACTATAAAAAATGGAAACAGATGGAAAAAAAAAATTAAAAAAAAATCCCATTACAGATGCGGAAAAAAAAATTAAAAAAAATCCCATTAAATTTACATATACAAAGAAGAAGATGCTTACCTGAGAGAGAGACATATCATGAGTATATCTTTTTGGAATATTTGAAGCTTTGAGCGACAGGTACAAATCTGCAATGTCTTTCATCATTGCCTCTTGTGATGGAAGAACAATCCTACCTGATAAAACACCAGCAATCCATTTGCTTTGAAACTCAAACATTTGCAAAGGAAGTACCTACGACATGGGATTTAGCAAATTTTGAACTAGAGATTAAGGAAAGCCATGATTTGCATACACACCTGAATTTACAAAGAGATTTAACAGGCAATCTTAATAGAATCTCTGTATGGATTTCTTGAGGAAGATTTGGCAAATTAATTTCCCCTTCTCCTCCTCCATCTTCTTCATGATTCCTTTGATTTTTGTCATTTGCCATAGATCGAGGAATAGCAGAGACGTCTGGGA
>CATIWJ010245174.1:0-13344 GCA_949640765.1 Croton laevigatus | reverse complement strand
TGTTTAATATTTATGATTATATGAGTAAAGTATCCACTGAGCCCGTGGCTCAGCAAGTTAGTGTTTGCTAACTTGTAGGTGTTAGGAGCAGAAATCAAGAAAGAACCAGTAGAGCAGAGTGATATCAGATGCTGACCAAGTTGTAGTGTGGCATATACTGAGAAATTACAGAAGATAATAATTATGAAATTGCTATTGTAATTTATTATATTGTAATTTATTGGTGTAATTATCATTTTGAAAAGAAAAATAAGTTCTAGGTACCGTCGAAGGACACACGTGACACCTCAGTTTGTCTTATTTGTAAGGTGGATTTGGGGTGTTACAGGCAATATGGCGTCGTTTCACCCAAAACGCGTAAAACTCTGCGTTTTGAAAATGGAAATAATGCGGCAAACTTGGCATTTTGAGGAAATTATACTTTGACCCACCCCAAAAGTTTCATCCGTGTTTCAAAAAGACTCCTACATAATTACATATAAGCCCTCGGATTATATTTAATTATAAAATGATTTTTTTTTAGAAAAAATAAATAGTTAGGGGTATTAATTAATTATGAGAGTAGTTTAATTTGAATAAATATGCTATATTAAAGGTTAAATTATTTCTTTACACTAGAATGATTATTTAGCTATAAATTTAGTTAAATTAGTAAGAGATAAATAAAAGAGCATAATGGAAATTAATAAAAATATTAGGAGAATTATTTAATGAAATAAGAAATTAAATAAATTGTGATTTGTTAGAATTTCAACAACGCAGACTAGATAAGAGAGAAATTATACATAATTAATTAGAGAATATCTTAAATATTAAATAGAGCATAGAATAAGTTAATATATAATACAGAATAGTATAGTTAGTAGAAAATATTGAAGAAGTTATTAGAATAAGGAATTAAATTAAATTATGATATGTTAGAATGGATACCAGCGGAAATTAGTCCCAGACAACGAAACGTAGGAGAAGCGGGGGGAGTTAGGCGCAATGATAAATGTCAGGTTTGGTACTTTATCTTTGTTTAATTTAAATGCCTATACTGTGCATATATGATTTTCAATGTTATGCTGTTATGATGTTTACTGCAATTATTTGATATACATGTTATGCAAGGTATTAGTATGTGGATTTATGTTAAATAAGCATAAAGTACCCATTGAGCTAGTAAGCTCAGCAAGTTTAGTTCATGCTAAATTTGTATGTTACAAAAAGACGAGATTGGAACCGGAATAATCAAGTAGCATCAGACTCAGCAAAAACACTTAGAGTGGCATATGCTGTAAAAGAAAAAAAAATTGACATCAGAAGGAGCATCATCGTAAAATATGAAAAAAATTTCTGAGGTAATATTCTGTATACCAAGTTGCATCAGTTGTGGCATACTTAGCTCGGCTAATAATAGTCGGGTTAAGGGGTATTACAGTTTATGTGTGCACAATTTAACACTTCACATTTAAATTTTTAAACAAATTAATACCTCACACGTTAAAACATCATTTATGGACCAAAATATAATTTCAGATAATGACCAAAAATAAAATTTACCCTTCCTCTTTTGGCCAGGAATCATTTTAGAAATTTGTCAAACTCAAACCTTATTGTTCGATTTTTGCACCGAATGGAGCAAATGAGTATATAAAATTGAAGTACCTGATAAGAACGATCTAATCATAGTCTTATTTTCCTCGACCAGTGGCCGGAAGATGATGAAAAAGTAGTTAAAAAGTGTGAGATGCTTACAGATCAAACAACCCGACCCATTTCCATCTTCTTTTTTTGTCATCAATCAACGATAAGGAAGGCATCAATGGAAAGGACTTGTCAAGGGGAATTCAAATTTATCCTTAGATTCACTGGATAATCATCGAAAAGCCTTGAAAAACTCATCGGATGATTTACCTTTGTGACTCTATTTCTCTCTCTTCCTCCACCAATGGCCACTGGCCTCCATCCATAAATCAAGGGCAAAGAAGGCATATCAGCGAAAAACTCTCATCAAGGGGAATCAGAATATGCACTTAGTTTTGCCAAATCATCATTGGAAAGACTTGAAAAACTCAACAAAAGTAACTTCACAACTGCTAATCGTGATTTCACCACCTTCTGGCTGCTAAACGAAAAAAAAAAGACCATGGTTGAATTGTTCTTGTCGATTTTCTTTAATTTCATGTACTCATTTGCTCCGATCGGTGCTAGAATTGAAAAATGAGGTTTGGATTTGGCAAATTTCTAAAATGGTACCGACCAAATGAGGAAGAAGGTAAAAGTTCACTTTGATCATTGTCTGAAAGTTATATTTTGGTCCCTGAACGGTATTCCGCCTTGCGAGGTGTTAATTTATTTAAAAATTTAAACATGTGGTGTTAAATTGGATACATGTAAACGTTAGGGTTCCCTGCGGGTAAAACTCCAAACGTTAGATGCTAATTTGTATATTAAGCCTAATATTATTTTTTTTAGATTCATAATTAGAATAAAATAGTATAATAATAGATTGCTTTTTATTTATTAATTAATTTAATTAAAATACAATATTCATACCAACTTCTATATATTATTAATACTAATACTATTATAATTCTTATTTATTAACTAATTAATTTAGTAATTTAATAATAAAAACGTAACTACTCTCAAAAAATTAAAAACATGAGAGATATTTTTGACAATTCTAATATTCTTCCCCTGTTTGTTTATTTATGCATGTTAGAAAAAAAAAAAAAAGGATGGATACTTTAATAATAGTACGAAACTATTAAATTAAGTTGTTTGTTAATCAAGTTGTACGTGTATTTCTTATATTGATATAACCTTTTCTTTATTCTCATAACTATAAATACAATAGATAATAGATAATATAAATATAGATAGATTACGAATATATTATTTATGATTATTTATATTTTATTCAAAATTTCTAATTATAATTTTTGCTTAAAGTTAAAAAAAATTGGAAAAATTTTGTAAAATATAATTGATGACTCATCTCCCGATGGGTCAGCCCCACGCAACCATGGTTGCCGAATAATCTAATAAGGGATGTCCACTGTAGGCTTATCCTAGACTTCGTTCTATTTCTGGAGAGTTCGCCCAGACTTCGAGCAGGTTATTGGAAGGCGAGACTTGAGATAAGGGCATCGTCCTATCTATGGGTCGAAGTGTGATCTATGGATCGGTTTAGCAGCACTTTCCCCCTCAATTTCGGATTGATTTGCTGAGTCCTAACGTGATTAGGAACGTGTCTTGCAAGGTGTTTTACTAGGATTCGGATTACTGCAAGGAGTCCTTTTCCTATCTTTCAGGGATTAAGTCAGTGAGTTCTCCTATAAATACCTTTAAAGGTTTTCTATGTAAAGGTAATTAATCTACTCTATTTCTATTCAATTCCTATTATCTTCATTATCGATTACTAACTTAAGTATCAGAGTGGTTGCCCTTAGGCAACCTCCATCTTTCTTCTTGTGGTTGACAAACTTACTTGTTTGTGAAGATTTAGGTTTTTGCATCTGGATTCTAGTCCATATTTTGTTTTGGGGCTCGCAATTAGGCCTTGAAACATCAAGAATATAAAAGAGAAAAAAGGAAAAAAACTTCTTGTAGGATTATAGGTTTTTTTTTAAAAAAGTTTCCATATGATTTCTAACCTTAATTAATAAAGTTTCAAATTAGAAAAAACATAAGATTTAAAAAAAAAATTTGAAAGAAGATGGATAAGCAAAGTATTAATAAATTAGTAAAAATTTTATATTAAATAAATAAATAGTTATATGGCTTTTTTATTAGAATATAATTTTAAATTTTATTAATTAATAATTAAAATAGTATTTCTTATTAGAATATGAGTTGAATTGAGTTTAATTTTATTAATTAATAATTAAAATAATATTTCTTATTAGAATAGGATTTGAATTTAATTAATTAATTATTATAAATAATTATATATAAACAACTTTAAGTTCAATAATATAGATTTTATAGGGTGTTTTAAGCGATTTTAATGTTACCTTCTTATTCGTGATTTTATATATATTATTGATAGATATTGGAAGTATTTGTTGATTTTATAGAAGCTTATAATTGGTGATAGTAGGCTTCTTGGTTTCAATGAATAGTAGTGTATCGCCCATTATAGACTTACCGTAGTAAATCCATAAAAGAGCTACAACTTTCTTTACTTAGTATTTAATTATCTTAAATTTTTTTATTTATTATTTTAAAACTATTATTTGTCGAGAGTTAACTGATTCGGTAATTTCCAGGAAAAGCCACCAAGTAGTCTCCTAGATAGAATTACCATTTCAAATAGATTCCCAGGAAAGACTGGAGGAGTCATAATGGTCCCACTTAAAACCCAGCCTCTTAGACAGAACCTACTTGCATAGTACGAACTCGAAAAATACCTAAAACATATTCTTTTCTCAAGGGTTCATATTATTTAAATAATTTAATTATCAAACACAAATACATTATTTATAACCATACGAAAATAAATAGGTCTTACATAACATAATATTGTTATAGTACATCCATCTATTCCATATTTATAATAGGGATATACCCGAATAGTATCTTTAATGCTGACTGACGGCTGACTTGTCTATCCGGTCCTCAAATCTACCGCCCAGTGGATACTTTATCTATTGAAAAGTAATAATAATTAAAAATTCAACAGTAATTAAAATATATTTAAAATATCTAAATAACATTTCATAATAAATCATTTAATAAGTAAAATAAATTTCATCTACACCAACGTATAAAAATAACAGAATAATATAATAATTAAGTTGAATAAATTAGTTCCATATCCTATTTATTGACTAATTGGCTCTACTAGGTATTTAGGTGAACTCAGGGATAAAGTTACTGTATGTATTTCGGTATGGCATGGTATTTCACACGCAAATTCTGAATTCTGTATTTTTAAACGGCCGTATTTAAAATTCAATATAATCATTCTCACGGCCGTAGCCGCAATAATTGAAATCCATATAAAAATTTGATCCGTATCGTAATATAATCTGTATAATTATTCAATCTATTCAAAAATTCGCAGTACTACTCAGTATATGATATATCGTACTCTTATCTCACTAGTTCAGCTTATCTTAAGTATAGCATAAAATATTTACTGGATATGTGAGAAATTTATAAAATTTACTAAATTCTGAAATATATTTTTAAAAAATAAATACCTTCACAATATCCATCTCATGCATCAAATATTTATTTATCAAAAT
Organism: Croton laevigatus; assembly: GCA_949640765.1. Lineage (NCBI taxonomy): Eukaryota > Viridiplantae > Streptophyta > Magnoliopsida > Malpighiales > Euphorbiaceae > Croton > Croton laevigatus. Next base: position 8,104 of record CATIWJ010245174.1, on the reverse strand, counting down.
AAATCATCGTCTTTTTTCCAAAATCATATTATAATAAAAAATATACTTTATTTTTATCAAACATAAATTTACCTCAAATAATATGGTATTTTTATCAAAAACATATTTATTGCAAATTTTATAGTATTATTTAACAAAATAATCTCTTTGCAAATTTTACTTGAAAATTTTGCTTAAATAAAATATTAAATTTCCTTTACTAATTTATGAACATTTTCTTTCTTCATTTTAAAAATTATTTTTTAAGCTGTTATAGGTACTTGAATTTTCCTAAAATAAACTTAGCTTCTATATATATGAAATTCTCGAAAACATTTGTTTCCGGAATTAAAAATAACTTTAATAAAATAATTGTATCAAAATTTACTTAATTTATCAAAATATCACTTTAATAAAAAATATTACTTATATCAAATATTTCGAAAAATAATTCAATTTATGAATATTTAAGCAACAAATCTTACTTCAAATCTCAAATGAAATTTAATCAAAGCAATAATATTTAGTCAAATAAAATCACAATTAAACAAAAAATAAAAAATAATAACTAACATAAAGTAAAATTAAAAAAAAATTTAAAGTTAAAGTATCAAACCTCTTTCTGGCTTGACTAATCTACTTTTTTTTTTTAGTTTCGGTTCTATCTTCTTTGTCCTGGATGGTCTTAACATCATTCATACAATTATAAAAACACTATATGTCTGGATATTTCCATTTATTCTATTTTTAGATTTTTAGGATGGAAATCCTTTTGATTGTCCTTTATCCAATAAATATTGTTCAAAATAATTAATTAGGTCTCTTAAAGTTAAATTAAACTTAATTTATAATTTTTAAGCTTAATTTGAAGTTCCTATAATTTATTTAGGTTCCTAAAAATAATAAAATTTCAAAATAAACTCAAAATAATTAATTATTTAACCTTTTGGACTAAATTGAGAAGCTAAAATAAGTTTAGGGGCCAATTTACTTAAAGAAAATAGGTGGAGGGCTTAAATGCAATGCGTGTAAAACTTTAGGGGCCAAACTAGAAACGCACCAGAAACGTGGGGTTCAGCCGCGTAATTTGCCCAAAACGCAAGCTGTTTCTGCATTTTAACCTTCTTCCTCGCCCGACAGACCCTGAAGCAGGTTACAATGTCCGATCGGGTTTTAGGTCGTTTCTCTCATTTCTGGCGACGAAACACAGCAAATGAGATACCATTCTCCTCGTCTTGAAGTTGCTAATCGATTAATGGTCGAAAAATGAGTTTTCGGCCGATTGTTTAAGGTATTTCTTACTCAAAACTGATCACCAGAATCTCAGGAGTAATTTTATGGGGTTAATTTTTAAAAATAACAGACAGATAAAAAGTTAGTAATAAAAATGAATTTTTGCTTAGGTTTTTTAAGCTCCAACAATGGCAATTTTTGCCTCCCTTTTATAGGCACAGCTAATTTGTTCACTTCCTCATTTTTCAAACCATTCACATTATGTTTTTGTCACTTGCAAATTTTTTCATAAATTCTCATTCAAGTTTGTCTCTTGAGTATTCTGTAATCCAATTGTGAATTTGCATTTCATTTGACTTGAATTTTACTTAATTTTAATTTCATTTACGTGGGTTTATATTTGATATACAATGATTTATTATTGTTTAAGGTTTTATTTTGGGTTTACTAGAGATTTATTGGTTTAATATGTGATTACGGTGATTTATTCTTTTCGTTAGTCGTTGTCGATAAAATTTACAGACTGCTATAATAAGCAAAGTTTAAACTTAACTTAAAATATTTACAAATTTCAACTTGGTCCTTTTTATTATTTATACAGTCCATAAAAATTACAAATTTTGGGTTGTGACAAGTAGTTTCAACTTCTTTTTTTTCTTTGTTTTTCATCATTTTATTGAACCTTGTTATACTAATTTTTTTTCTATTGTTCTTATAACCAATGATTTGATATGCTAATCATGTAATCAGTTGTTTCTGTTACGTTTATAAGATTTTGAATTCTTGTTTCTATTTCTAATCATTCAATACTGCATGCCTTTATAACAAAGTTTAAGTTGTTGTAAAATCGATGGAGATCTTGATTTTGTAAGGGCGCGGTTTGGTTCCACTGTAAAGAAATTGAGCTGTATTGTTTTGAATAATAACGTGAGTGATATTATTAATCATAATCAAAGCTGTATTTATACAAATGAAACACTATGATTATAAACTAGAAAAGTTACAAAAAATATTAAATATCCTATGATTGTGGCAGAGTTGAACGTTACAAAATAACAGCAGCTAATTAAGGATTATTTTCATTATTATGTCTCTATAGAATCCTCATCTTATTGTAACTTCTTAATTTAAGGAGTGAGCCATTGTTGTGATACCTTAATATCCTCCTGCAAACTTTGCCCGGGCTAGAGGCGGAGTTTGAGACAATGACTAGCAAAAGTGACTTTAGACATCGGCTTGGTAAAGATGTCTGCCACTTGATGTGTGGTAGGGATATGACAAGTAATGAGAAGACCAAGAGCAACTCTCACGCACAATGTGATAATCAAGCTCAATGTGCTTGCTTCGTGTGTGAAACACTGGATTAATAGTCATGTGAAGAGCACTTGTATTATCACAAAAAGTAGTTAGAGCTTAAAAGAGCTGAATGCCGAGATATTTAAGAATGCAAGTCACCCAAGTGACTTCAGCTGCGGTATTGGCCATTGCTCGGTATTCAGCTTCCGTGCTTGAACGAGAGACAGTGTGTTGTTTTTTTTTAACACCAAGATATTTGATTCTAACCAAGAAAAATACAATATCCTGTAGTTGATCAGCGGGTGAGAGGACAGCGAGCCCAATCAGAATCAGAGAAAGCATGTAGATTCAAAGAGGATTTAGAGGTAAAGGCAAGACCATAGTTGATTGTTCCTTTCACATATCGTAAGATGCGATGAACCATTTTAAAATGTGCTTGAGTTGGAGAGTGCATGAATTGAGAAACAAAATTAACACTGTAAGTGAGGTCTGGACGAGTCAAGGTGAGATATTGCAAGGCACCAACAATACCACGATAGTGAGTGACATCAGTGTTTGGCAAGGTGCTGTCAAGACCTTTGGTTTTTATTTCAAGTTGAGTACTCATAGGCTTGCAATCTATCATACTTGTTCGTTCAAGAAGAGTGTGAGCATAATAAGACTGAGAGAGATACAACCCATCAACTGTGGTAGTGACTTCAATGCCAAGGAAGTGATGAATTTGGCCAAAATCCTTCATGGAGAATTCAGTATGTAGGAGTTGAATGAAAGAGACAAGAAGTTATGTATTTGACCCTGTAATTAGTATATCATCAACATATAAAAGAAGAATTAGAGTTCTAAGTGAGTTATGTAAAACAAATAAAGATGAATCAACTAAACTACAGAAAAAACTATGCTTTAATAAGAAAGTGCTGAAACGATCAAACCAAGCTCGGGGTGCCTGTTTTAACCCATAGAGAGCTCGTTGTAATTTGTACACATGTGTTGGAAATTTGGGATCAGCCATCCTTGGTGGCTGTTCCATATAGATATCTTCTTTGATAAACCCATACAAGAACGCATTTTTGACATCAAGTTGTCGAATGTCCCAATTGCGAGCAAGAGCTAGACTAAGCTCAAGGCGAATTGTTGCTGGCTTAATAACAGGTGAAAAAGTTTCTGAGTAATCTAAACCATCAATCTGATTATAACTTTTAGCAACGAGTTGAGCTTTCAACTGATCAAGAGTGCCATCTGGTTTTAGTTTGGGCTTGAAAACCCATTTACAATTACATGTATTTGAGGGTTGCGGGGAACAAGTGTCCAAGTGCCGTTGCAATGAAAAGCATCCATCTCTTTATTCATAGCTGATTTCCAACCTTCATGATGAAGAGCTATTTTTATATGCAGCGGAGCACGAGGAATTTAGTGTGAGACAGTGGTAGTCAAAGCATATTTTGAATTCAGCTTGTAAACACCAACTCGAGATCGAGTGATCATGGGGTCAGGTTGAGGCAAGGTTGATTTAATGACCATATTATCTTGGAGTAAAGAAGATGATTCCAGAGCTATTTGTGCAGAAGAAAAATCTAGCATACCAGTGTTCCATTTCCTATTAAAACAGAGTCACGACCAAAATAAGGGCATTTAATTTTTAGTAACTGAGCATTACCTGTCATGTGTTAAGAAGCACCTGTATCAGACGTCCATTCAGTGTCAAAAACACTGTTATCAAGAGTAAGAGCTACTAATGCCTTTGAAATTTCTTTATTTGATTGTATGTACTTGGATAAATGCCAGCATATTTTGGCAATATGGCTTGTATTGCCACATATTTGGCAAGTTTCATTTCGATAAATGTCTCTTTCTTTCGGAGTCATCCGATGCTGTCTAGGTGGAGGTGGTTTTTTGTTGGTAAAGTCATTCTTGTTTGACCTTATTTGTTCAACGAAAGTGGTATTTTTAGATTGCTTTGGTGCGGGTTATGTGCTTGGAACCCACGTCCATTACAATTGAAGTTATTCTGAAATTTTTTGACATGAGATTGTTGTTTTTGTCCATAAAAGGCAAGCTGATGAGTTGAAGTGTTAGTTATGAACCAATTCTGACATTGGTCATATCCTTGCAGTAAGGACACTAACTCAAAATAGGAAGGATGTGGTGGTTTCATCATAGTGGTAGTGAAGGATTCATATTTAGAGCCCAGACTTGTGAGTAGAGAGAAAACCTTATCTTTATCTGCAACAAGACTTCCTATGGTTGCAAGATTATCACATATCCCTTTAAATTTGCAAATATGTTCGCTAATGGTGGCGTTCTCATCTTTACTGAGATATGTCAACTGTTGACGAAGAGTGAATTCTCTTTCTTGAGAATCTTGAGCATAAGCTTCTTTCAAGATGTCCCAAACAGATTTTGCTGAGTCCTGACCTATGGCAAGACCGAGAGCTTCTTCAGAGAGAGTGCCAATTATCCATCCTCGAAGAAGATGATCTGATTTTTTCCATATTGATGTTGTTGCTGGTATGGATTCATTTGTAGCAGCAAAATTTATGATTGATTCATTGGATGAATTTGTGATTGATTGATTGATTGGATGTTTGTATTTCGTCGGTAAGATGTCCGACTAGATCTTGACTTTCAGCAAGAGATAAAACTTACTCACGCCATAATGGATAGTTGTCTTGTGTGAATTTGAGAGTGACAAAATTACTGACATTGTGAGAAATGGACACCATTGATATTCTGTGTTTCACTCACAGTGGCTCTGATACCATAAAGAAATTGAGTTGTATTGTTTTGAATAATAACGTGAGTGATATTATTAATCATAATCAGTGCTGTATTTATACAAATGAAACACTATGATTATAAACTAGAAAAGTTACAAAAAATAGTAAATATCCTATGATTGTGGCAGAGTTGAACGTTACAAAATAACAGCAGCTAATTAAGGATTATTTTCATCATTATGTCTCTATAGAATCCTCATCTTGTTGTAACTCCTTAATTTGAGGAGTGAGCCGTTGTTGTGATATCTTAATACGCTGATTGATATAGCTGATAGATGATAGGAGTCTTTGATAAATTTTTGAATACGTAGTTGATAAGGGATATAACTCCAAATCCGCTGCAGATTATATCGGCAGCTTTTCATGAACATCTGCTATTTCATTCGTTCAAAGACAAAATTAACCCAATAAATTAACAATCTTCTACACTCAAGATTTTGTTCAAGAGCTAAGAGGGGAGATCAATTGAAAATAACAAAAACAAATTCAGGTAACTAATTCAAAATTTTCTGTTTTTCTAATTATTTTTCTTAATATGTACATTGAAAGAACATGTTTATTAGGTAGTTTTCTTCCTTCTTCTTATTTAACTTTTTCATTTTTTTATTTGTTGAATTCATCAAATTGAACTAGGTTCTTTATTTTGCAGCAAAATATTTGTGTTTTAGGTTCACATAATTTTTTTTTCTCATTCAAAATTTCTGTATTTTTAATTTTATATAGTTTATGCCCTCTTTCTTAATGTTGTAACAAAGAAAAAAAATCAACAAATTAATTAGTCTATAGTAAAACAACAAATCAATCACTCTTGTATTTCTATGTACTTATTATACAAAATCAATTAACAATTGCTTGAAATGTGTTTGTAATTATTAAATGGAATTTCTGCCGAAGTGGGATTTGAAGCCAAATTAAGAATTTGTTAATTTATTTTTTACTGTTATATTACTCCTGAATTTCAAATTAGAATTGTATTATGGTTTTTTGCAGGTTTGAGAATTTAGAATTGTATTTTGCTTAATATAAATCCTTATTGCCATGAGCTTGTTGCTCAATATCAGATTCAAATACAGTGAGCTTGTTGCTTTTTAAAGATGATGACCAGCTTGTTGCGTTCAAGTAAGTTCGTACTTTTTTTAATAATCCTTATAAGTTTTTAGATATAAATTGATATGGATGTCTTTTATCAAGTCTAAAATTATCAAAAGGAGTATAACTACTTCATTAATGGTCTGCACTTGAAATAAATTCAAGACATTGGTTCAGTTTAAACACACTACAAGGAAAAGAAATTACTTTGCTGCTGAACTGGCAAGTTTTTATACTTCAGATTAGTGTATGATTTGTTTGTGTGAGATATAAATTTCAAATTTGAATTTATTTAAAAATATACTCCTACTTACATAATAACATCAATAGCTTACTATATATTTATGGGTCAATTACATCTATAGTACCTGAACTTTGAGAGTTCTTTCACAAAGATACCTAAACTTCATTTTCTTACACAAAAATATTTGATCTTTGAAAAAATTTACAGAAAAATCATTTTAGCCCGTTACCAGGTTGCAGCCGGTTACAACATACTTGGAATTTTACAAATACATCCCTAAATTCCTTCCCCTCTCTCCACTTTACCACAATTTAGGGTCTGTTAACTATTTAAAAATTATTTTAAATTTTCAAGGACTCTTTCATAATTTTTCCATAGCCATCATCTTCAACTTCCTCTTCTTCTCCTTCTTCTTTTCCTTCTGATAAAACCACCACCACCACCATGTAACCACTGCCGCCATCCTCTGAAGCCATTCTCTGCTAGCTTCACCGGTGCCCTCTGATCCTATCCTCCTCACCCACCGCCTCGGTGTCGTGTTTCCACTCGTCACAACCCTCACCGTCTACTCTCGATCTCCCTTCACTTTGCAGATTCTCTTCCTTCAGTGGCTGCGCTTGTGTAGAGTCAAGCTTATACGGTGGCATCAGCGGCCATCGTCGTCTCATCTTGGTGCGGATTTTGTTCCTATTTTCGAGCAATATCAAATGCAATACATCAGTTAGATGTGAAGAATGCTTTTTTGCATGGACATCTGAGTGAAACTGTTTATATGCATCAACCATTGGGATTTAAAGACCCCAAATTTCCTGATCATGTCTGTCTCCTGAAGAAATCTCTATATGGTCTCAAACAAGCACCACGTGCTTGGTATCAGCGGTTTGCAGAATTTGTTGCTACTATGGGTTTCCGACATAGTACTTCTGACCATTCTCTGTTTATTTACATGCAAGGATCTGATACTGCTTATATTCTTCTGTATGTGGATGACATAATTCTAACCACTTCCTCAGTTGCTCTCCGTGTCTCTATAATGGCCCGTCTCAGCTCTGAATTTGCCATGAAGGACTTGGTTCCTTTGAGTTATTTTCTTGGCATTGCAGTTACCCAACATTCACATGGTCTTTTTCTTTCTCAAATGAAATATGCGGCGGAAATACTAGAACGAGCAGGTATGTCAGATTGCAAGCCCTCCTCTACACCTGTCGACACCAAAAGCAAGCTTAGTGCATCTATCGGTCTTCTATATGAGGATCCAACTAAGTACCGCCAACTAGCCAGAGCCCTCCAATACCTTACTTTCACAAGACCTGATGTATCTTATGCTGTTTAACAGGTTTGTTTACATATGCATGATCCAAAGGTTGAACACATGAATGCTCTAAAACGTATTTTACGATACATAAAAGGTACTCTTCATTATGGTTTGCATATGTATAAAACCACATTTGACTCTCTTACATCTTATACGGATGCGGATTGGGGTTGA
>CATIWJ010245111.1:0-13815 GCA_949640765.1 Croton laevigatus | reverse complement strand
GATTTATAGCGGAAAAAATGACCCAGCGTGCTAGACCAAATATCGCACAGAAGGGAGACTGGAACACGTGGCGACCAGGTCAGGCCAGTGCGCTACCCCAAGTGGCGCACAGAATCCCGCCTCTGCATGACGAGACGCGACAGGCAGAAAACAGAGATGGCGTGCAGGGGGAGAGAATCTTGTCGGGTCAGTGCGCTGGTTCACGCGGCGCGCAGAGTGGATTCTCGACACGTGGCGCGCAAAGACCGGTGGAAGGAGCGGTGCTGCAGACGTGACTTGTGCACTGATTGGTCTAGCGCACTGACTCGTGGGGAATTAATGGGGTGATGACACGTGTCAAGAGCGCTGTATGTAGTAGCGCACTGAGTGGTTCGCTAGTCCAACCGGCGCACTGGTCTGACATTTCATATCAAATTCGTAATTTTTTTGATTTTAACACTAAATTGGTAATTTTTTTTCCTGTTCACACCAAAAAAGTTAATATCCCGCATATTACTGTCTCCCATTTATTACACCAAGACACTCACAGATGGGACATTGGTTTTATTAATCAACTGTTTGATTCAGATATTGCTAATGCTATTTTACATGTTCCTCTATCCAGGTTTTGCGACCAAGATGTGTTGACTTGGGAGGACTCTTCCACTGGGGCCTTCTCAGTTAAGTCAGCTTATTTTGTGGCGCGATCTGTTCTTGGCAAAGAGGTGAACGTCCGACATTCACGCCATAAAGTTTGGGGAGTTATCTGGTCCTCAAAGGCAAGCCCGCGAGTGAAATTTTTTCTTTGGAGGGTTGTTCATAATATTCTTCCTACAGCTCCTAATCTTCTCCTTCGTGGGGTGGAAACAGCCGATGCATGTAAGGTTTGTGGTGTTTCAAATGACTCTATGCAGCATATCTTTTTCGATTGCCCTTTGGCAAGATTTGTGTGGGAGTTATATTCTCCTGTGTTGGTTAGTATCATTAACTCATTTAATCAAAATGCTGAATTCACATGGGATTGCTTCCTATTATTTTGTAAAAGGGAAGAGGTTCTTGAGTTAGCGATGTTCATTCTCTGGAGCTTATGGGCTAATCGAAATGAGTGTCACTTTGAAAATTGCTGTAAAAGACCTTCTACTATAGCTGCCCAAGCTTCTCGGCTGGCTATTGAGTATAAACCGGCAACACCTGAAAGCTCCGGGCCACATCAGAGACCCTCTTCTTCATGGGTTTGCCCTCCTGCAAACATCATTAAAATCAATGTGGACGCTGCCTGTGATTTGAGAGGTAAAATAGCAGTGTTAGCAGCAATAGCAAGAAATAACCATGGGGAGACAATTGGTTCAGCAACTCAAAAAGTGTATCAAGTTGATTCGTTGCTGCAAGCGGAAATTCAAGCTTCTAAGTTGGGTATGTACCTTGCTATTTCTCTTGATGTTTCCCTCATCATAGTTGAATCTGATTCCCTCTTGGCCTTGCAAAAAATTGGTAAAGGGGTTAATTCCTCATGTCTTTGGGGAGGAGATATTTGTGAAATTGATAGTCTTATTTGTAACTTTGAGAATTGTAATTTTAGGCATGTGCGACGTGAGGCTAACATCTTAGCTCATAATTTAGCTAAATGGGCTAAGAGAAATGAGTTATACAGTTTCTGGGTAGGAGGTCTTCCCGATAATTGCTGTATTTCTGATTGTAATTTCTCGTAATAAAAATATGAACAGGCCTAGTCATCTTTTTCCCTCTTCGATGACATTCCAAATCGGAATGCTCGAGAGGGTTTTTTAATGCGACTAGTCCTTTTATCAAAAAAAAAAACTCTGCATATTACAAATCATATCAAATTGGGCATAGCCATTACAAGCGAAAACAGGACTTAAGCTCGCCTTTGCCAAATTGTAAACAAAACAATTAAAATTCCTAGCTTTATATAAGTACAATGCACCTGAAGAATAGTCAGCAGATCGGAGAACTAATTGTTTCCTGAATTGTCACTGTGCATCACTCCATGTTTTCCTGTTGCAACCAATTTAACTTTTTCGGGTTTTTGTGCCGGTAAAACCATTTGAACTTAAAATTCTATCCATTTTCCAAAACTTAATATCTTCGTATTGCATATTCTGATGAGGCACTTGTATCATTATAGAGGCAGTGCAGCGTGCCGCTTCAATTGAATTGTAACTCCATGGGACGTTACAGTATGTCAACCAAGCTGGACCTTTGTTGGAGTGCAGATATTGGAGAGCAAAAATGGATTATATAAATTCTTAATTATAAAATTAAATTTTTATTTAAAAAAATTTACAGCGGAAAATTATACTACCTCCGTTTTAAATTAAATGAGACTTTAGGGCAAATTTCTGTTATTAAATAAGTGAGACTTTTGATATTTTTGGTTGAATTAGGACAATTTTATCTTTTGTCTTGTAATATATGTAATTTGTTTCTAATACATGTAGGGTCCATTTTTATAATCTTTTGTCTTGTAATATATGTACTTTCTTTCTAATGCATGTATGGTCCATTTTTATAATGAGTGAATATGAGTTGATTATTTTTTAGAGTAGAATAGAAAAAAAATTATAAAAAATTAAAAATAAAAATAAATAGTAAAAATCTTCATATTTCTTGAACGGATGAAATAACATTATTGCATTACTTTTATTACCCAGAACCAAACAGAGAAAATAAAGTTATCATCTTTAATGATAAGTTAATTTTTATGGCTCCCTCCCGGCCCCGGGCCCGGGTGGCCAGGGCCTTTGGGGCTAGGTCCTCCAGAAAGCCTTCGAAACAAACAAGCCATATTGCTGTCGGCTTTCTCATAAACCAAAGAATGTGTTTCCAAATGATTTGCTGCTATCAAATCCTCTGCTAATACTCGACCCGCCTCGATTCGGCTCTGGCTTATAAAAGCCACATAAATTAAGAGAACAGCAAAAACAATAGTTACTTTCTTGAAACTCATATTCATAAAACTTCCAAATTACGTGCTCGTAATAATTTAGTTTCTGCAAAAAGAAAATTTAAAGAAATAAAATCTGGATTTTTTTTTCCCTTTGTTTTAGTAGCAAAAGAGAGAAAGATAGAAAGCTTTTGCTTAATTGTGAGTGAGGAAATAAGAAGTAAGGTGGTGGTATTTATAGCAGAAGAGAAGAGCTGGAGCTGATGCTGATGCTGGTGCAAGTTTTTAATAAACTAATTTAATTTTTTTTTTTTTTTTTGTTATTTCAGTTAGAGCATTAAGTTTGACTTATTAAAATTTATTCTTTTAATTTTTTTGATTTATTAAAATTTGTTCTTTTAATTTTTTTATTTATTAAAATTTGTTCTTTTAATTTAATTTTTTTTTTGTTATTTCTGTTATAGCAATTAATGAGTAAGAAGGTGTTGGTAATTACAGCTATCTTCAAGCCTCTTTAGTCTCATAATAATTCTATTTCTTTGAACTTATTAGAAAAATCTTTATATGTTGGATATTTGAAATATTAAGGATTAATTCGGTCAATTTTGTCAAATTCGGCCAAAATGGTTTATTTATGTTGAGCAAATATTTGATTTGGGTAATTTGGTTAAAGCAGGAGAAAAAAAAATCTAATTTTTTAATTCAATCAATAAATTTTTTTTAAAAAATTATCCGAATCGTTTATCCTGAAAATAAAGGATTTCGAATTTCTCTAAAATATGTGCTAAAAGAATATTTCTCTATTTTTCAATAAAAATTGGAGGAAGTAGCACTTAACACCTATTATTTATGTCCACTTATATCATAAATTAAAATTTTAATTGCCATAAAATAAAGATAATTATTGTAACATTAGTTTAATTTAGACCTGACATATTTTTCATTTTTTTGCTGACGTTGACGTTTATGCTTTACTGTTTTCAATTAATTGGAAACACTCAAAATGGACTTATGTTCGTTCCTACTTTGGCAATATCGTATCCCCTTATTTATTTATTTTTTTTTAATTTTGTAGGAGAACATCCTTTCTTTTTAATTCAACCCAATGCATGTTTCAAACTTCAATTTCACGCAAAATCATTCTTTAATTTAAAACTGAAAACGTAACAATTTTTTAGTATTATAATTTAGCTTCATAGTATATACTAATTTGAGATGTTGTAACGACTATTTTCTCTTTATCAAAGAATTCAGTATAGACTTAAATTTTTGAGCATGCATCCAAGGGCTAAAATCAGCACCTTCTACCTCCGCCGATGAAGTGAGAGGAGCACTTTTCAATGCCTTGTACTCAACAAAAAATTACGGACTGGAGGAGAAATCGTAGATTTAAAGCTCTGAATTGTCTCTTGCCGGTGAACCACAAGAATTCGGTAATTATCAGATTGGTCCAGTTGGTTTCCGCACATTTGTAAGAAGTGAAAATCTTAAATTCGGTTTCTCCAATTTAATCACAAATAATTTGACTTATATCTTTAGGTGAGAACTATCCACATTATTCAGCATACGCGAAAAACTATCCACGTAAACAACTATCCATGAGAAGAACCATCCTTAAGTAGCCATCCAACCTAAAACATAAAATTTTATTTTTGCTATGGTTTACATTTATTGACCGACAATGTGTTTCCATTTGGTGAAACATATTTAGTAGGGGTGTTCAAAAAATTCCGATCCGCGATCCGGCTGATCTGATTCGATAAATAGGATATCTGATTCGATTTTTGGAGTCCCGGATATTTCGGATCGGATATCCGAAAAAATTCGGATCGGAAAATTAAAAATTTCGGATATCCGAAATATCCGAAAATTTATTTTAAAAAAAAATTAGATAGGGTTTCCTTCATTTCGTTCCCCTCTTTCTTCTCTTCAACTTCTACATCATCCGAACTAGAGCAGAGGCGCCGCCGCTTTCCCGATAGCGATCGACAGTCCGCCGCCGCTGTGCCCAGATTTCCGTGTCGACGACGAAGCTCCGCTGCTATACTGCCTCCGTCATCGCTTCTTCTCTTCGATTTTCCTTCATTTTTCGCATGGGTAAGTAAAATCCATTTCAGTTCTGAGTTTAGTTTATCCGATTTTTGTTGCTTTTAATCTGTTTCTGCTTCTATTTATGGATGATTTTTGTTGCTTTTAATCTGTTTCTGCTTCTATTTATGGGTGATTTTTGTTCCTATTAGTGTGTTCATACGCATACCTTACCTGGTCCTCAACTCATCATGCGTCCGTCGGCTCTTCTTCTAAACGATTTTGCTTCATTCTTTGTAAGTAAAATTCATTTCAGTTTTTAGTTTATCCGATTTTTGTTCCTTTTAATATATTTCTGATTCTATTTATGGGTGATTTTTGCCAATTGAACTATGAAGTAATGTTCATATTTCATTACATCATAGTACGCTTCAACACAGCCAGCAAAACATGCTTTCAACTTCATTCTTTTGAGGATAATTTACTTCTTGGAAATTTATATGCAAACTATTTTCCTTGGTCAAGCTTAAGTTATGTTGGAGGCTATACAATTATCATTTGCCTCATTTGTGGAGTTCAGCTTATGATTTTGCAAGGTGTTTGTTTAGGTAGTTCTGCATTTATTTGAGGCGGTCTCATCGTGTAAATAGATTCTAGAAGTTAATATGGTTTATGGGTGAAGTTTTCAATTTTAGCATGCCTTCTTTGTTAGAGAACAAGCAAATTGATATGAATGAAAATTGCTATGAGATAAATGATATCTTTGGTTAATATGGTGGTCATTTAAAAATTTTTTCCGGAGAGCTAAGCTAATGATCCTTCTTGGACTTGCTTGATATTTAAGCCGTATCTCGCTTAACATTTCAAATGTTTGTAATTGAGGCATTTCGGAACTGAACGAGAAATTATAATTACTTGATGCGGTAAGCTGCAGGTTTTTTACCATAGTGGACTAAGTGATGAACTAGATTTTTATGGGTTATCCATGCAGAAGGTTTAGCAGCGACAGTTTCTTTTTTTTATGTTCATATTTGTTGCTCTTTTCGCTTTATTGTCTTCCTGTATTTGGCAGAGTGAATGTTTCTCTGGGAGAGAAAGAAGATAGAAGATAGAATGATAGAATAGAGAATTTTAATGTGTATGCTTCTCTTTATTATGCAGGTATTGTTGGCAAAAAATTCGGATATTTCGGATCATCGGATATCCGATCCGAAATTTCGGATATCCGGTTTTGTTCGGATCGGATACGGATCGCATTTTTCCTTATCCAATTTTTTTGGATATCCAAAATTTCGGATCGGATAATCCGACTTGAACACCCCTAACATTTAGGGAGTGTTTGGTAGGAAAAATTAAGAAAAGGTATGAGAATAAAATGGATGATTCCTTTATTTGGACCAATTTATTCATTCTCTTTACTTTTTTTTCTTTTTGGTGTTCCTTCCAAAATTCTTTATATTAATTCCCCACCCAAGGGTTTTCTATTCTCATTCTCCTCCTATTATTAAAATAATAAAAAATTTTAATTAAAATTAATTAAATATTATATATTAAATTAAAATTAATAAAATAGTAATAATTATTATTTCAAATGTATTTATAATGTTATTTTATTATTTATTAATTTCGACTGTTATATTATAATTTAATTATTATTATTATTTAATCTGAGTTTATAATGTTATTTTATTTTTGTATTTCGACAGTTATAATTTAAATTTCCATATATATATATATATATATATATATATATATATATATATGGAAGTACACTGAATTATATAAACGAATAAATCTTTGAAAAAATTAATATAAAACGTATAGTATTCTCTTGCCTTGTTTATATGCACTATTATAGTATTATTGGACCTCCAGAAATTACTGAGTAGACTTCCCAATTACATATACTTTTTCCTTTTTAATTCCCTTATTTGAATTAATAATTTTTTTTAGAGAATTTGAATTATTAAATTTCAACCTACAATAACAATGCAATTCTAACTTTGTTTTGAATTATAATTTTTAAAAACAATGAACAAATACATTGATTTTATTGCCGCTTATCAGTATATATATTGTTGTTGCAAAATGTAATTTATAAATTTTTTATGAGATTGTAAATACTTTTAGAATTAGATCACGTTATGATGTGACTCAATTTATTTTAATTGTTTTTTTTTGGTACTTTTTGTTTTTTTTTGAACGAGAAAATATTTTATATTCTTTTATAAATGTGGTATTCCTACAGTTAAAGGATGAAATATAGTTTCAATTTGGATGGATAGTTTTTGGCTGGAAAAATTGAAAAGAAAAATATTAAGGAAGTGTTTTGTTCTTGGTCTAGACCGTCCTTTTTTTTTCAGTCAAGTTCCTAGGTTATCAATCAACAATGTGTATTTCATGTCAATTTTTTTTTTAAAATAAAAATTATAAATTTTAAATACATGTTATTAAAAATACAGGTGCTTCATATTAAAAAAAAATTAAAAAAATTTTGATTCCATACCTCAAACTAAACAGTCACAAAAAAAATCATGGAGCAAATTATTCTGTTTCTTGAGCAGATCCAAACAAATAAATGTATTCAGGGTGATTTTTTTCCTCTTTCCTTGTATCCTTTTCTTAATTCCATTATATTCCATTTCATTTATGCAAACCAAATGCCCCTTATTTTATTAGTCAAATTACCATATCTCATTTACAATTCTCGCTATATACATATATGTACCCTAAGGCACACAACATACAATAGGTATGCCTATTCATTAGAATATATAATAAAGCAATGATATTTAAAAAAAAAAAAGTCTTAGAAAGACTTTGTTCCAAATAGATTTCTTCATGAAATAATATTAAAATTTTCAATGCATAAGCAAATCTAAATAATACCAATAAAAAATAAAACTTTAACCCCACAATAGGAACATAGCCAGAAAATATGTATATGGTGGGCGAAATTAAATTTATATAATAATTAAAACTATTATAATAAAAAAAAATTGAGTGTTCATAATTATAATGCAACTCTACAATTAATATTTCATTTAAATTTATCATAAACTAGTACTTATTAATGTATTATAATCATAATTAAATTTAAACAAACAAAGAACAAAAATTTAAATTAATAAAAATATTATATATATACTAAATTAAGTAACGATTAATAAACAATACATTAAAAATCAAATTGTAAAAATACCTTTTCACTTTTGTTTACTTTTCCACTATCCACAGACTAATTAATAGAGTTATTCCTAGTAAGTACATATATTAGTACTTTTGTTTTATTTGAGAGTGGGCTCAATCAAGCCTACACCAAACCTAAGGCAGATCCACCACTGCTCCACAATGTTAGCTTAATTTAAAAAATATAAAAAATACAAATTGCAGTAAAAAATTGATAAATAAATGTAAGCCTCAAGTATTAATTCATTAAAAAAACATAAAATTTGTATTACTTACAATTTTTATTTCTGTATTTTTTTTAAATTATATGGAACAGGAAACTTTACACTTTCCATTTTAAAAAAATAAAACACATCTTTCATAATTAGTTGTGCTATTATCCTCTTGCCCTTATTTTTTATTATTAATTTTAAAAAATTAAAAAAAAAGAAAATAGAAAATAAGAAAACATTTTTCATGTTTATTGTGAAAACATATTTTCCATGTTCAAAGCTTCCATGTTCAAAACATTTCGAGCAATTTTCGAGGCCTTTCGGTGATCATCTGCAAAATCTAAAGACACTATTGGACTAGTAGTTTGTTCTAATCACCTTCGTTTTCCAGTCACTAAGGAGAGATAAAAGGATTGATTTTTGCATTTTCCGACATCATATGATGGAGCACAAAAAAAGTAAGACCATATTTACAATCTACAATCTAATAATATATAATTTGTTAAGTTTCATCACTGTCTTTCGGTGACCGAGGAGAGAGAAATGGATTGTATTTTACATTTTCTGGCCACATATGGCGGATTCACAAAGAAGTAAGACCATATTTGAAATCTACAAGTTGAGAGTTTTCCGATGATATATGATTTATTATATTTCATCACCGTTGAAAATTTCTGGCAACTGCAACGGCTAGGATTTCCACGTTATAAAGAAGACGAAGATGAAGATGACTTGCCAATAAATTTTTATTGATAGTCATTAATTATTACTTATATTGATTGTTACTTATTGTCACTAATCCTTACTAACTTATATTACTTATATTGAGTAATATTGAGTTATAATGTTTGGAATATTGACTAATATTGAGTTATATTAATTGATAATTTTGACAAAACATTGACTGATATTGAGTTATATTGATTTTACATTGACTTATATTAAATTATATTGATTTCATATTGATTGATATTGATTTCATATTGACCTATGTTAAGTTATATTGATTTATATATTAACTGGTATAGAGTTATATTGTCTTATATTGATAAATACTAATTTAAATTTTCGACAAAGGTCACTAAAAACCACCCAACTGTGACGGCGGCCATTTTTCGGCCACCTGATGAAGTTTGGAAGAATTATAAATTATATTGACGAATATGACATATATTGAAAAATACTGATTTAATTTTCTGACAAGGTCGCTGGAAACCACCCAGATGTGAATGCAACCATTTTTCCAGTCACTGGTAAGTTTGGAAGAATTCTAAATTATATTGGCGGACATTGACATATATTGACATATTTTTATTTTTTTTAATTTCTTATTAATTAATTAAATTAAATATATATTTAACAAAGGAGTGATTTTGGAATTTTAAAAATCTGTAAGTCTTGTTTAGCCTAAAGTACTATTTAACTAATATTTAGAAGTAAATGCTATATTTTCAAAGGGAAAGTAGGAAATGTGCAATTTCACTAATTGGCTTTTTTTTTACTACAAATTAAAAGAAAAAAAAAAAGAATACAATTTTTCTTGTTTTACTTCTGGTAAATCTGAAGGTGAACCAGTTAGTGGCCACGGCCTCTGGAGATTGGTCCTGATGCATGTTCAGGGACGGACCGAAAGGGGGGGCTGCAGTGGCTCTAGCCCCTCCCACTTTTTATTTTTTTTTAAATTTCCTTGCTCTTTTTTGTTTTTTTTTCAAAATTTCTTTCAACCCCCAATAATTATAAGGCATAGCCCCCTCCACCCTTCGAATCTACGTTCGTCACTGTGCATGTTCCTTTGAAGCCAACAAGCCATATTGGTTTTGGATTCATAAACCGAATAATATGTTTCCAAATGATTTGTTGCTACAAAATTCTCTAATAAAATCCGACTTGGTTGGAATCGGTTTTGGCTTAAAACAACCACATAAATTAAGAAAATAACAAAAATAATAGTTGCTTTCTTCAAACTCATAGTGATAAATCCTCGAAAATTACGTAATTTTCTTTCTTTGTTTTAGTAGCAAAAGAGAGGGAGAGAGAGAGAGAAAGAGATAGAGAGCTTTTTTTGAATTGTCAATGAGGAAACAAGTTCGTATTTACAGCTGAATGTAAACAAATTTGAAATATTAAATAAATATTATTTTTTATTTCATATTTATTAATATAGTATTGATAAATATACGTATTTCTACATATTTTCTATTTATAAATGTGTATATTGATTTATATATAAAAAGTAAATATGCATATTTATAGTAACTACAAATAACATTTACTTAATTTTTTTTTAAAAATTGATATTTATTTTATATTTTAAAATTTTTTATATTTATTAAAAATAAATTCTAAAGGTGGCTATTTATTACAATTTCATTGTATTTAATTCCTTATTATAAAGGGGAAGGGGGAGCGTAATTGGTGGAGGCTTAGATTAAAGAGCTAGATATTAGGAGTTCAACACAGCTTGGCAACAAAAAGCCCTATCCCTTTACATACCTTTGCATGTATGAGTAGGTGTATGAGTTAATGCCTATATTAAAAAAAAAATTCCTTATTATAGATTTATGGATTGGGCTCATTACTAATTACTAATATACAAATTCAAGAGTAATGTAAACAGACATCATATTTTATAAGTTTATTTTAGTAAATGTCAAATAGTTTTGAACATATAGTAAATAACAACTTTTTATAAGGACGACGACGACAACAAGAAGAAGAAGTAAATAACAACTTTTTATAAGGACGATGATGATGACGACGATGACAACAACAACAGAAGTAGCCCAACTCCAAATCCAAGAAACCCTAAACCTTATCACCGCCGCCCCACCTTCCTCTCCTTCATTTCCCAATGTTGCTTCAACGTTGGTCGACCAACCAACCACAAACAATTATTCAACGATCATACACCATGGCTATTCTTTTCCTTCTTCTTCTTCTTTTCATTTTGTGATTGATTTTCTTCACCTTAATACGTTTACAATGGTCATTATTTTCATGTTTTTGGAATCTTTATGCTAAAACGTTGTAGCAAATGGTGATCTTTGGAGGGGGAGGCTGCTAGAGTTTTTGGAGATGAATAAATAGAGCCGTATATACCGGTATATGGGTCATATATACTATACACCACATATATATATATATATATAACAGATGGTGTTCTTTAGAGGGAGGCAGCTAGGGTTTTTGGAGATGAATAGGTGGAGTCGTATATACCGGTATATGGGTTATATATACCATATATCAGTATATATAGGATATATATGGATATAGCAAATAATGATCTTTGGAGGGTATGCGGTTAGAGTTTTAGAGATGAATAAATGGAGCTATATACATGTATATCATATACCAATATATATAGGGTATATATAACGTATATATAGGGTATACACACTGATTTTTAGAGGAGATAGAATTGTTAATGGCTACTAGAGTTTGGCGAAGAAGAAGAGGATGTGTATTGATATGTTCGGGTATATGAGGTATATACAAAGTATATATGGGCTATATATGAGTACATATAGGGTATATATACTACAATGGGGCTGACGATGGTGGTTTGAGGCTCGACTGTCTCCAGGCATCACGTTGGTGGGTGGCACGTTGACTGTCTCTGGGCATCACTATATTTTATTATTAAGAACCAAACAGTACATTTTATTATTAAGAACCAAACAGAGAAAATGTAATTATCATCTTCAATGATAAGTTAATTTTTCGCCCCTTAGGAAAATATTCCCTAAGGATGGCCACGGCCTCTAGGACTAGGACCTGAAGAAAGCCTTTGATTTGAAGCCAACAAGCCATACTGCTCTTGGCCTTCTCATAAGAAGAATATGTTTCCAAATGATTTGCTACAAAATCCTCTGATAATGCTCAACTTGGCTCAACTATGCTCTGACTTATAAAAGCCATATAAATTAAGAAAATAACAAAAACAATAGTTGCTTTCTTGAAACTCATATTCATAAATCCTCCACTTAAATTTAGTTTCTGCAAAAAGAAAATTTAAAGAAAAAAAAATCTAGATTTTCTTTCTTTGTTTTAGTTGCAAAAAGAAGAAAGATAGAAAACTTTTGTTGAATTGTGAACGAGGAATTAAGAAGTAAGGTGGTGGCATTTTTAGCAGAAGTGAAGAGCACAAGTGTTAGCATTAGTTGATGCTGATGCAAGTTTTTAATAAATGCTCTTATAATTATAGCTTGAATCTTATGAAACTAGTTTATTTATTTTTTTTTTTTTGGTTATTTCAGTTATAGCAATTAAGTTTGATTTATTTAAGTTTGTTCTTTTAATTTTTTTTTTTTTCAGTTATAGAAATTAAAGTAAGGTAGTGGTATTTACATTACCTTAAACTTGAAAGTATTACCATTTTTTTATGTCAGTTCCAGTATAATTATATTTCTTTCAATTTATTAGAACAATCGTTATATGTTATAAGTTTGAAATATTAATTTTCAGTATTATAATTTAGATTTATAATATATACTATTAAGAATTTGAGATATTATATAACGACTTTTTCCTTTTCTCATATAATTAGTATGGGTGGTTGAGGCCCAATAAAGTTAGTAAACAACCTGCTCTCGTGTCCAAGTAGACAGAGTTCGAATCTCCTTTCTACATCAGATTGCGTGAGTTATATATATATATATATATATAGGTATTAAACTTACACACCTACTCATACACGCAAGGAGATGAAACTTTGTTGCCAAGCGGAATTGAACCCTTGACTGCAGCTCCTTAATCTAAATTTTTTCCACTTTGGCTGCCCCGCCTCCTTGATTTTCACATATTTGTTAGTGGAAATTTTAAGTTAAGACGTTCTCCGAGCCATATTTAATTCACATATATTTTTAGAAAAGAACTATCTATGTTTATATTGTTCCGCCATGAGTACAACCATTCATAAGAAGAATGATCTTTTTGCGTAATCTTACAAAAAGAATTTTATTTTTTTTGCCATGGTTTGCATTTATTGACTGACAATGTGTTTCCATTTGGTGAAACATAATTTTTTTTTTTTTTGGCAAATTATCATATCTCATTTACAATTCTCGTTATATACATACACAATGACACACAACATACAAAAAGTATGCATATTCATTAAACTATATGATAAAGCAATAAATTTTTTTTTGAAAACAAAAAGTCTTGAAAAGACACTGTTCCAACAATATTTGTTCATGAAATAATATTGAATTTTGGAAAATTTACAAAAAGCTCCCCATATTTTAGCATAAATAACAAAAACCTCTCTGTTAATCCGGTATTATATAAAAACCTCTCTGATTTTAAATAATGTTAATAAAAACCTCCTTCTGTGAAATTTTCCGTTAAAATAAAGTGAAATTACTGATTTACCCATTCTATTAAGCTGAGGGTTTAAGTTTAATTAAGAATAGATTATTATTAATGTTGTCCCTCCTTTTAAGGTTTTCTTCTTTCTTCTACCAGTTCAATCGCCACCACCGTTCATCCGGCCTCCATCGC
>CATIWJ010244889.1:0-10480 GCA_949640765.1 Croton laevigatus | reverse complement strand
TGATTTTTCCCTTTTGCTTCTGGTTTCCTTTTCTTTTGGTGGAATACGTTGTTGTTGCTTGAAGAACAACAATGGTGGAATACGGTTGGTGGAACGAAGAAGGTAGATGGGTGGTGAATTGGTTCCGGTTGGTGGGTGGCGTGAAGGAGCTCTGGCTGTTGAAGACGGCGGCTCCGGTGCGGTGGTTCAGAGGAGGGAGGAGAGTCCCGACCGATGATGTGGGAAGAAGAAGGAAGAATAAAGGAAATTTCAAGAATAGTACATCAATTCTTAAGTTTTTACATAAGGGCCTGTAAAATTACATTTTAGTCTTTCAACCGTTATTTTAACGGAAAAAATAAACAGAAGGAGGAAAATGTTAACTAAAAAATAAAACAGGGAGTTTTTAGTCCAAAAAAAAAGACATGGAAGAAAATGTTATTATAGTGAAAACATATGGACTTTTTTTATAATATCCTTTGTAAAATAAATTTACTATACTGAAATTAAATTATGATTTTGTTTATGGCCTAAGCACACAAAAATGATTGAATCTAGTTGTTGCTTAAAATGTAGAAAGCTGTGGTGTCCATTAAAAGACTCTTTCTCTTTGAATTTCCATCTCAATTATTGGAATTAGGTTCCATAATGATATTATTGTTTGTTTTATGTAATTACTTTTCCACTCTAATAGATTCTAATCAACTCATCGTTATAAATTAATTATGACCTCCATAATATTTTTATTTATTTATTTATTGTATAGATAGTTCTTATAATAAATATTGTTTGAAAATGTAAGCCTACTTGGCTTATGATTAAGAAATAAACTAAATTGAGAGTTTGGTACCTACTTGACTTATGAATTATTCAAATAAGAAGCAACCACAGCCTGCCTGCATGGACTTTTCTGGTTTCTTTCTTGTTACAAAACCATTACTCTTCTCAACTATCATTATTCATAATTTGGTAAATAAGGAGTTCACACTTAATGTGCATTTATGATTCTTCTTGTATTTTTCCCACAATGATATAGTATTTAATGGATAGGCTTAAAGCCACACATTAATGGGTAAATTAAAATAAGTTGCGTATGTGTGGTTTAGAGTATGCTCGACAAAATTAGCTATTTCAATAATCATGTGTTTGCAAACTGCTTTAGTAGTAGTATATAAAATGCCAAAATTAAGGAAGTAAATATTTATAAAATGTTATTTAAGCATTTAAATGTCAAAATTTACATTATCAAATGTTAAAAAGAATAAATTTTAGTGTTTTAATTAGTTACAATTTTATTTTCAAAGAAAGACTAGTTAAAATTTTTAAAAAAAATACTTCAAAAAGTTGTTCTGGACACAGAGTTAAATTGGCAGCCACATTGCTTTCTAAATAACTTTTGTATCGTTAAAGATTCAATTAGTAGAAAAATAATCACAGGAAGATGTCCCACTTATTCTAAATTAAGGTTATTAATATTTCTGTTCTTTTGTGACTTTTGGGATTGAGTTAGATTTAGTCATACTTTATTTTTTTTAAGCTAGCTTGGTCTCGAGATTTTTCCTAATTAATTTTGATCCAACCAACGTTACACATTCGGCAATAATTGGTGAGTTTCCCAATTGTCTCAAACCTGAGACATTCTTAAATAAATTCAAATCGTTTACCAATATTCATTGATAAATTTAGTCTACTTTATTAATAGAAGAGGTAAACAACAATCTGAAAAAATGTTACGCTTGAAAAGGGTATGAAATAAAAAATTTTGAGAAAAGCAATATACTTATTATTATGAAGCTACCATTTACAAACATTAAAACTATGTAATGAGATTTTAAATTATTGTTGCAATATAATATATATTCCAATGCAATCATAATCATTTGACTAGGCCACATTATTAAAGTTAGTTATTTGTTAGGGAAATTTACTTTAATTCTTATGTTTTGAGTTAGTCTTCAATTAGGTTTTTGTAATTTTTTTTTAAAATTGTATTTACATGTCTAGAAATTTTGGACTATTCAATTTTTATAGCACTTCCATTGAATTTTTTTTTTTGGTCAATAAGAAAATGTCAATAAGAAAATACTATATTTTTTTCCCCTGATAATGACTAAATATTTTTAAATATAAAGACCTAGCAACATGTTAAACCAAACATTAAGAACCTTAAAATATGTATATTTTTTTCAAATTAAAACATCCACAAAGATTTTCCTCTAGTTGTATAGACCTAATCACATGTTCTGACAATTTTGGTCTTGCTAATCACATGTTAGCTAAAATTTAAGGGACTTAATGTAAATTTTCCAATTATTTATGTTATAAATTTAATACGTAGGAATATTCATTTAGTATAATAATTCGAAAGATGATTAGCAAATGACAAGTCATTATGTGTCGGGTTTGTTTCAATAAAATGATTGAAACAGCTCATGTTCACATGTTTTCTATTTAAATTTGGTTAAAAATTTATAAAATATTGAGAAATTCCATTTTGTCTTTTTTTTTTTGGAAAAATATTCTTTTATTAATTATTTCATTACCTATTCTATAGGTTTTTTTCAATAAAAATTATCGACAGCTGTAACCTAGACCAACAAATAAACCCTTATGTTGATTCTATTTGCATGATTGATTTAGGAATTAGGATGCCAACTCACAACTCCACAAATTGGTCTTCTTCCTCGTTATGTTGGGGGTAAGTAAGAAGAAGAAATTTAACTTTTGAGGTAGTAATCAAATTCTTAGATAATTGAGTGTTTGTTTTGAGAATTTTTCGGTTAATTTTTCTCCTACATGGAGGTAACTTTCCCTCTCTAATATAAAGAAGTACACTTTCTTAATTATATTTATGGATAATTTATATTTTATCCTTATTTTTATTTTTAAAATTATTTATTTTAAAATATTTAGGATATTTTAATATTATATTTTATTAAATAATTAAACTTTCCGGAAATTCAAAAAACAAACCAAATGATATTTATCTCGTAGTTTCTAAAAAATAAATTCTTTGCAATTAAACTTTTTGAAAATTTAACTTCTCACGAAGTAGGCTATTTGAACCAAAGGATGTCTAAATAAGATGTGTAATTATATATAAATAAATGCTTCATTAAAAAAAAAATGCTTAATTGGTTTATATTTTTACAATGTGGATAAAAACATTTAAATATAATTTTTATATTTTTAAATTCAACGTCATTGCTTTTCTTAAAAATAAAAATTCAACATCATTGCTTTGGGAAAAAAAAAATTTCAATATCATTGAATTTATTAGCTATTAAGATCAGGAGTGGTCTCAGCAATGGGAAGGATATGATCCTATTTAAGTTGAGTTTAAGCTTTGACACACAGGCAAGCAAACAAAATCACGGAAAAGTATACAGTGACAGCGTGTTTTGCTAACGTGTACGAGTGAGTGATCAGCGCACCATACAAAAGAAAAAGGCAAGTAGAGGCGCATTTTAGAGGCCAACCCAACAGAGTCGGAGTTGAGCATTTTTATTGTAGGTGGAGATTGATTTCACCCAGGAAGCGTCTGTCTCCTTTTCTGTAAAATCGCTAAATAAGAAAAAAAAAAAAAAGGTAAAAAGGAAAAAAAAATCCAAAACAACCAACCAACAAGAAACAACTGCCTCTCCCTTTTTCGCTCTCTCATCTGAAATCTCTATGACCTTTCACTCCTGAGTTCCGTTGGATCTCTTTCTCTTTCTGCTTCTCCTTCTCTCGATTTGTTGATCTGCTTTAGTACTTGTCGACTTCTCCATGGCTGCTACTCCGACCAGAGCCCGTGCGGATTACGATTACCTCATAAAGCTTCTTCTGATTGGCGACAGTGGTATGTGATTCTATTCGTTTTTATTTTCTTTCTGTTTTCTCCTGAATCAAACAGATCTTTTTGTTTTCCTTTTTGTGGATTTTTTTTTTTGATTTGTTTTGCATTTACGATTTGTTAATGTGGTTAAGGATCTGCTTTCTTCAAGGCTTTGAACTGTTTCCATGTATCATCAAAATGAGATGTTTGATTTCATTTGCTATTTTATAATGCTGAATATCTTATCATTTCCTTCAAATCAGGTATTCTAAAGGTTCTATGCGTTTAAAGTTGTTTATGTTTTTGTTATTTTTTTTATTTGCTGGGAGGAGTGAGGATTGAATAGAGGAAATGGACCTCTGGAACAGTTTCTTTCTGAAAATTTCTGTCCAACATTATATTTGTTTGGTTCTTTGTAAATGATGAAGTTTAAGCCATCTATGTTTTTCTCAAGCATGTAATTTTAAATATTTGATGGGTGTTTTGTTGATAAATGTAGACGTAACATTGTATTTGGGTTGAGTAATTGTTTTGAACCTGTAATGTTTCTGGATGCATATTGGCTGGTTTTTGTTTCGGATTCAAGCTTTTGAAGTGCTGTTTTTGTATAAATGTTTGTCATTTCACGGGAAATCAATTTCTTCTTGTGATGAATGATGATGAAGGAAACGTTTGGATATAAGAGTAGCATATGTTTTGGTTTGCAATAGACTGTTAGGACACGGAATGTCCAGAAGTGGTAAGAGAATAAATTGGAAGGTATATGGTTTTTAATTCTTGATGCTGGATGGATCTTTTGCCATTAACTCTGTTACTGAAACACAGGAGGTCACAGACAGGCTGGTATAATCACTGTCTCTTTTTTTTTTTGGCTATCTTTAACCTTCCATTCCATCTTCCTCCTTCTCTCTCTTTCTTTTGCTGTAGTAATTAATTGACATTAGTAGTTTACAAGTACCCCTGAAAGCTGGATCTGAACATGTTAGCTATTCGACCCTGTTTCTTATCTATCTTATGGAGTGTATCATTGTTAAATTTCAAAAAAAAAAAAAAAAAAATATATATATATATATATATATATATATATACATATATATATACATATATTAATTTTATTGATTTATTTACTATATCAGAAATTATACACCTCAAAATACTGTGATTTACAAATTGGGAGCAATTTTTATCTGTTTTATTATTTTTTGTTATTTGCATTTTGCTTCAAATTTTTGTTGTGAGGATACTTCATTGTTTGTTTTTTTTTCCTTTGCTCTACTGTTTGGTGACATTATAAATTGATTTACATAATTATTTATGATTAACTCTCTTCTTTTGGGGGTTTTTTTTTTTAATGCATCTAGAGCCAATTGTTATGTAGGTACTGCTTAAATTCTACAATTGTGTTCATAGTTTATATACCATTACTTTTGTGTTATTTAATCAATTATTTGGAGGCAAATTTTTGTCTATGTAAATTAATAATACAATCATTAAGTTTCATAGCATGTTAGGGATGCCATAGCCAACTTACCAGAATTGGTTGTAACAAGCTGTTGTAATATGGTTCAAGATTTGGTATAGATAAATATCCTATTTCTTGTGAGTGCATTGCTTGAGAATGAGCCTTCTGTGTTTTGGCATGTGGTTTTCCTAATTGATTTGCTGGACACACACACACACACACATATATATATAGATTCTTTTTTTGGAATTTGAAAATTTATGTGCTTCATGCAAATTGAATAACCGTGAAAACAATGTTTGCTTGCTTGTAACATTGAGCTAAAGTTTTCAATTGTTGTATTTCTCAGGTGTTGGCAAGAGTTGCCTTCTTTTGCGATTCTCAGATGGTTCCTTCACTACTAGTTTCATAACCACCATTGGGTTTGTGATACCTGACCATGGATTCAAACCACATTATCTTTATATTTTTAGTGATTGTGCCCCCCCCCCCCGATTACTTTTCTTATGCAGCATTGATTTCAAGATAAGAACCATTGAGCTTGATGGAAAAAGGATTAAGCTTCAAATTTGGGATACAGCAGGGCAGGAACGATTCCGAACAATTACAACTGGTAAGTTTCTATATGCACTGTTATTTGATTCTGACAAACGAAGTTGGTATATGAAGTCTAGTGTCCTATTCTGCGGTTGCTAATATTACATCTTTTGCTCTAGAAAAAGGATTGATGGGTGATCCTTCCATTTTTCTTTCCTTGAAGGTTCCCAAGCAGGAATGGTCAATTTGATGAACCTAATTAATGACTCAGTTTTCTGCTGGTTGGAAAAAATAGGAATTTTCTATTTGACCCTTTAGGGTTAGGATTCTCCAGCCACATAAAATTATGGCTTTAAAATTGAATTTGACTTTCAAGGTGGATTCCTTTAAGATTTAGTTATGGTAGCCTGATAATGAGTTTAATCATGGGCTCTAATTGACTCGAGAAATCTATTAGCTGTTATTTCTTAGGCACATGATTTCAGATTTGTATTTTGAAGAATGCCTAATTTTTTATTTTTTTGTCCTTTGGAAACCTATCCTGTGCTTGAGTTGGAATGTTCTATTCTCTTTCTATCTCATGTTTCGGGCATCTCGTCCTATTGCCACCTATGTGAAGAAGTTGTTGAGTTAATAAGATCAAATCTTTGTCCGGCTTCTATATTGTTTAATGAATTTTGACTGTTTTAAGCGCCTTTAGAAACTGTCAATGTTGTTATTTATTAGTTTCTCTGATCTTCGTTGATCCTCTTCGTTGTTTCCCATAATTGTTTTACAAGAATTTTTCTTTCTATAGTTCATCAAATTTGTTTCTCTGGTTAATAGTTCCTTGCAATTTATGCAGCTTACTACCGTGGTGCCATGGGTATTCTGCTGGTCTATGATGTTACTGATGAGTCATCTTTCAACAGTAAGTGTTCCTTTAGTTTAGCAGATTATTTAGTAATAGCTGCAGAAATTACTAAGGGGAAACTAATTTTGCTTCATCCTAATACACTTTTGGGGAGTAATTTTTTTGCTATATTTGTATTGCTGGCTAAACCATTCTCACTTGCAGTATTCTAATTTCACCTGTGCCAAGCTAACTAAACATGTCTTTGCCTCGAGCAACTTTTGGTGTTTCATATATTTATCTTTTCGCTATTGTCAGACATTAGGAATTGGATTCGCAACATTGAACAACATGCTTCTGATAATGTTAACAAAATATTGGTTGGGAACAAGGCTGACATGGATGAAAGCAAAAGGGTATTATATTCTTCTTTGATGTTATTGATAAAGAGTCTGTTCCACCTGCTCTTATTTGCCTTCTTTTACTTATCATTTTTTTCCCTGAAGTTTATCATGAATTTCTCCATGGATTTGTCTCATGATGTAAATTTTGTCATAAGGAGAACAAATTAGTGAATACAATAGGTTTTTTTATTTGATGTCCCTAATCACTCATGATATTTATTTAGGCTGTGCCAACATCCAAGGGCCAAGCACTTGCAGATGAATATGGAATCAAGTTCTTTGAAACTGTAAGTGACCTGTATTGATGTTGAAGCTAGTTGAATAAATGTTGGTCTAATGATACTCATAAAAGAATGAAATATTACAGAGTGCAAAGACAAATCTAAACGTGGAACAAGTTTTCTTTTCGATAGCAAGAGATATAAAGCAAAGGCTTGCTGATACAGACTCAAAGCCTGAGGTATTTCAATATCATTCATTTTTTTCCCAAAATCAAATAAGGGGACAAAAGAAAAAGGGTGGTGGAATCTAATCAAATTGATTCATGATCATTTTCTTGTGGTGTTTTGGTTGTAGACTACAACAGTTCAGATAAATAATAAACCAGGCCAGGCAGGTGGGGCTGGTCAAGATGCCCCAAAATCAGCTTGCTGTGGATCTTAAGAGCAAAAGCAAATTGTTTTATACAAGGCAATTAATTGCAGGTGACACTTTTGTCTTGAAAGGAAAGGGAAAGAGAAGGGAAGTGAAAAAAAAAAAAGAAAACTAATTCTGATGTGACTGGGCAATTGGTGCTTGTAATTTTTTTTCTTATGTCATTCTTTTCTATCCTTGTTTTAGTGTGCGAAAGGTAGTTTGCTATTATAGAATACATTTTGTGGTTTAACAGTTGTGCTTCTTGTTGCACACTTTTCCTTTTTATGAGCTCCTCTTCTTTGGATGCTTCATTTGCTTCGGACAAATTTGTTCGTTTCTTCGTATTGTAAAAAGAATTAAAAATGACTTGATTTAAAATTGTACTCCAGAAAAAGACTTTAGTTTGTCATTCGACATAGTAGTATGTCATGCTATTGGACTAATGCTACATAATTACATATTATTTTAATAATTGAAGGATCCTTGGAAAAGATAAAACGTGCGCTTATTTTTTGGCCCTTGCGAGGGAGAACCTACAACCACGGCATCAATGAATGTGATTCAATTTTGCCTTGATGATTTACCTACGTAGCAATTAGAAAGTAACTCCAATTTGTATCTATCTTATACGTGCATGTATTGTAGCAAGCATCTTATCTTTTATATCACAATTAACTAAAAAGGATTATACGTTTATTAACAAAAAGCAAAAGCAAAAAAAGCTCCAAATAGTGATCCCTACAGCATACATCATTAGCTATTCTATACAAACATTGTTGCTAAGAGCCTATGACATAATTGTTCCTATGCACATTAAGGGCCATTCTATAAAACATTTCCACGAACTTTCTGCTTTTACAAATTTAATTCTTCCTTCCCATAGATACGCTGTAGCTCACGAGTTGCTGCTTGAAATGATTCTGAAAATAAAAATGAGAAAATTAAGTCCAAATTTTAAACACTGCTCTCCATCACCAGTCACCACTGCCAAGCACCCAAAGGGATGGGCTCAAACACCACACCACAATAAAAATAACATTAGATCAAGTCCGCGGTCCTTACAACCAGTGCAACAATAGAAACGGTGAGCTTACAAAGCCCTAATCAAGAGATTGTGGCACTGGCTAGCAGCTCCTACAAAGTTAAAAATAAAGGCATCTTGCTGCTTCCACAATTCTCTTATTAGAACCATACTCTATCATTTAACATGATTCACAGTAGCATTTCTTGATATGATTGTATGTGTGCTGAATAATTGTTAAAATCCCAAAAAATTCTGAATGGTATGTTAAGTAAAATATAAAACATTACCTTTCCATGTGCGAAAAGATTTTTGGTTAATTGGTGCACCAAAAACAGTTTGGATCACATCAAATAGCATGCTTTCAGGGGTACTCCTTAATTCTTGTACAATCTGATAAATTGTCTTTCCATTCTCAAAGTATATGTGATTATTTGGATGTTTTGTCTTGCAACCAGCATGGCGTTCAAATTCATATGCATTCAGCACCTTACATACAAATCACAAAACAGATCAGGGAGGTTCAGAGACCTTTGCTGGGGTTCAGCCTAAACTTAAGAAGAAACTCACCTTGGAGTAGTTGCATGATTGACAACTACAGAGATAGCCTGAACCTTTTATAACACCGCGAAGCTCCTTGTACATGCAGGGTATAATGTCAATAGGAAACAAGTACATAAACAAATACTACCTCCGTCTTTTGGAGATCTTTACATTTCCTTTATTGGGTGTCTTTTTTGGTTGTTTACATTTCCATTTATAGTAAGTTTTGTAATTGTTTATTATTATTTCTTTATTGGTATTGGTGAAAAAGTAAATGGTTTAAAGGATTAGTAATTGTTTATTAGTATTTGTGTATTGGTATTGGTGATTTATTGGTATTTGTGTTTTTAGGGTGTAAAGAATTCAAAAAGACGGAGGTAGTATAACTTAAGTACAGTAATCATACTTTATAACTAACTTAAAAATACTTTAATCTAGCTAACTTAATCGATCAAACTATCAACACCAAATTTGAATCTAATCACGCTGATTTTAGTATAAAGAATTGAAAAAACGGAAGTAATATTTATTTTAGAATCTTATCCAACGTTTTGAAGTTTTCCCTCGACTAATTTGGATCTAATCTGCGTTGTGTATCTGTATGTGATGAATAAGTCCCCAAGCAGGAATATTTTACAATATTAATATTCATTATAATAATAAAAAAAAAATCTAAGACGGCTGTCAACTGACAGTATAATACTTTTAGGTCCTGTACATAAGGAACTATGTCATTCCTGACGACTTCTTTTAATATTTTACACTTAATTCTCTTTCTGTCATGTCGCTTTCCTTATCTTGACGACAACACAATAGATAAAATTACTTTTTAAAAAATATCTCGCCTCCTATATGATTGTATTGTTGCGGATTGCGAATGAGTTTAAAATTAAAATCTTATTAATAGAAAATTAGCGATTAACTATTAGTGATGTCCATCATTTCAAACTCTATACTCAATTATATTTGACTTTTTAACTATTTTAGAAATCAATTAATTCATTTGATTCATATAGGCAATATTAAAATTAAGCATTAGGTACTATAAAAATTAAAATATATATTATTAAAGTGGATAAAAAATATTTATTTTAAAAATAGTTTGATAGAAGAAATTTATTAAAATAAATTATTTGTCTAAGTTCAATTCTTGAAATATACACCTAAGAAATAAGGCTCTTCTCTATCTGGGACCCTATGTAATAAGCAGGATTGAACACCCTTTAAGCAGGCCTGGTTCTTTATCTAA
>CATIWJ010244775.1:0-46946 GCA_949640765.1 Croton laevigatus | reverse complement strand
AACACCAAGAAGGGAGAGTTTATTTTCCCTTATTTACTTTTGCTTTCTTGAACCACTACTGTTGATATTTCATGTTTCTCTGGATAGTTATCATTCGTTTCTGCTTGTGTCTCCTTTTTTTGGTTTCATTTCATTGTGTTCTAGGTCTGCCTAAGAATTTCTTATTAGTTAGTGTGCCTTTACCAAATTCATTCACTCGTTTACAACGCCAAGGTTTCTCAAATTCTGATAGGGCTACCTATGCTTTATCTAGATATTTTCTGGTACTGGTTATTGTATCTTTTTTATTTTAAGAAAAATTTACTAATTTCTTGGAAAATTAAGAAATAAAGTGCAGAAGCTAAATCATCTTCAGAAGTTGAATACAAAGTAATAATGGCTACTATCACATGTGAATTACAATGGCTGCTTTTATCCGTTGAAGGATTTTTATATCAAACAAGCATTTCTATTTTGTGATAATTTATATGTCATGGATATTGCACCATGTTGAATGAACATAAAAAAGATTTAATCAAGGTAGATTAGCACATTTTGCACATAGCTAAATCATTCTTCAACTTATTTTCTTCCTTCATTATTCAACTTCTTTTTTTTAATAGGATAATTTTATTGTTGTATATATTTTTTTTATGTATTAAGATGTACATAATAAATACTCTTAAACATTATCTAATAAAGACTAATTGATATTTGCCCTCCTAAAAAACTCGTTAATTATTATTATTATTATTTTTTTTGTTGTTGTGGTCGTAATATAATACTACCTCCGTTTTTATGAGATGTTTATATTTCCGTTTTTGGGTGTTTTTTTGAGTTGTTTACATTTTCATTTATAGTAAATTTTGTAATTGTTTATTATTATTTTTTATTGGTATCGGTGAAAAAGTAAGTTTTTTAAATGGTTAGTAATTGTTTATTATTATTTCTATATTGGTATTAGTGAAAAGTAAATTTGTATTGGTATCGGTGAAATAGTGAATGTAAAGATATGAGAAAAACGGAGGAAGTAAAAGATAGATGATGAAATTGCAAAATTAATGGCATGAAATTCCTGAAATAAATAACCATGCATGCCTTCACATGCTGCATATATAGCAAAAATAGAAAATGATGCTCCAGTTTGTGTTGATAAAAACAAAGTTTAATTAGATAGAAAAATTACAAATTACAAAAGCCACACACACTGCATACCATTAACGACATAACTTCCTTCCTACTACTTCCACCACTAACTACAATTTCTTCTCGTTGTACCATAAATAAAATTACTAAAAAAAACCAAACTAAACCCTAAGACAACTTAACCAGTAAAAGACTGAAATTGAAGTGTCAACTGATCAAGAAGAGCAGTAACTGGAACAGCCAACCTTGGTTCATAAGCAAAACCATGCAATTCACCATCATCATCACCAATACTAACGTACGGACATGGAGGAATCCATCGCCACCTTTTCCTGCAAATATCAAACAGCAGAGACCTATCTGATCCTTTAATAATAATGGCAATAAACTCACCATGCGCTACAGAATGAAACCCACGACCGCCTTCTACTTCAGCAAATTGAAAATAAAGTTGTTGAGGCATTTTTGTAATTTCATCCCACTTGGCACCACATGATCGCAACCCCCAAATTCTCAAACTTTTTGGAACATTTAGTTTACTTTTCTCCACAGCCGCAACAAGAATTAATTTCCCTTTGCTTTCAACTAAACTAGGAGAATGTATAAATCTTGGCATGGGAGCTTTAATTTTGACCCATTTGTTTTGATTTATATCATAAGCTGAAACACTATATGGCCTATAATTCAAGCAATAGAATTTGTCACAGGCCCAAATCATTTCTCTTGATTCAAGACTACAAAGCCTCGGAAGAGGGGTAGTAGATCCCCAAAATGAGTAAAACCCTCCTGCGTCTATATGAAATCTTTCGGCTGATAAATTTTTAACTGCATAAGGTGAAATTAAATCATCACCAGCTACTGCTACATCGATCGATGATACCCCAACTTTTAACCCAATTGAAGGAAAAAGTCTTGATCTTAGGGTTGGGGGTAATTGAGAAAAAGAATTAGAAAGTGGGTTACAAAGAATTAGAGTTTTTAAACCAGCATCAGAAGAAACCCAACAGATTAATCCGCCGGAAGAAGCTGCCGGAGAAAACCCAGATGGTATAATATTAAAAGATAATTTATACCAAGCTATTTCATTTGGGTCGAAAAGGTAACCGTCTAAATTGGTTCTTCTGGTTTGGCCGTTATTAGTTGAATTGTTGTTGTTTCGGTAAATATAGCTTTCATGGGTTTTATGTTTGAAGAAAAGAAACCAATGGCGACGAGGTGATAAATGGATGTAAAGTTCGAGAAAAGGGTTTGAAAAGAGAAGAGCATACCATCTTTTACAAACGCAGCGAGCTCGAAAAAAGGCAGGCGGTGGAAGAAAGGCGATAATGCGATCGACTAGTCTTTGAGGGAGTTTACTCCAAATTCTAGAGTCCATCCGTGGATTGGAAATAGCAAGGTGAGTTGGATTTGATGAGGTGCTAGTGCCACTTCCAAAAGTGCAAGAGAAGGGTATAAGAAAAGAAGCATTAAAAGCTTCCATTAGAGTAACAAAAACTATCAGTGGTGGTTTGCTTTTTTGGTGTTAAAAAGGAGGAGAAAAGAAACAAGAAAGGCAAAAAGGAAAACTCAAGTTGTCTCTTTAATAGAGAAAACACCTGAGTAGTGTGCGTATTTGGGACGGGGAAGAAGAAGTTAAAGTTAAAGACAAGAAAGTAGCAGTCTTTAGCTACTAAAACTCATGATCATGTGAAAGTGTAGTCTAGTTTTTGCTTCGTATTTGGTGAATGTTTGATTTCTTTTTGCAGGTTTGCTTTGTTTTAGTTAGTGAATCGGACAAGTTGACGATTGTTTATGTAGGAACAAGAAGTCTACTTTCTTCTCAATTTTTAATTTATTTTATCGGTTTTTAAATAATTAATTCCTTTTGCCATTTATTAATATATTTTTTAAAATATATTATATTCATTATTTGATTATGTAATATTCATAATTTTTGTTTAATTATATTTATTAATTATATGTAAATTTAATTATTGAGAGAGAAAGAAAAAATTTATATTAATGTAAATAGTAGTAATTTTGATCAAATATTATAAATAAAATTATAAATTTTTCCTAAAATTATTATAATACTTTAAAATTTAGGGTATTACTACAATTATTATTTTATTACTATTCTTTCATAGCTGTGTATATTAATCTCAAATTATTTTTCAAAACATTATAGATTACATTTCATGCTTAATACAAAATAAAAATAAGTATTTACTTAATATTTAAAAAATTAAATTGCTATATTTGAAAGAATATAAAAATTATTTTATCAATAAACTTTTATTAGTAATATTTGATGACTAACCTGAAAATATCGGAAGATGGAATTTTGCAAATTTGATAATAATGTTCATGTTTGCAGAAGATCATTGTTACAATTTGAGTTAGAGACCACAATTAATTTTATAATCCTTTTGTAGTTAATTTGATATGAGAGCTAATCTAATTTGGAATTTTGGATAATTTCCACGTCCTATGCAGATTTCCCACAACTTATAAATTTTGAAGCAGAAATATTCACATCTTGTGGAAGTATCTACTAGTTTGTAAAAATTTATGATTCTAAATTCATATGTCATAGAAAATTTACATTGGACATAAAAATTGTACAAACCTCCAAATTAGCTTTTCTCTCATAATTCTTTCATCATATATATATATATATATATATATATATATATATATATATAAAGTATTAGATATCCTTCACAGTTTAATGTTAGAAATATGATTATTAATATAAATTAAAATAATATTATTTTACAAATTCTAATGCATGCAAAGTTGTGTTTTACTTTTTTCTCTCTCTTAATAATTAATTATTTATATAATTAAATAAAAATTCAAAAAAAATACAAAATCAGATAATAAATGCTTAAAAAAATAGACTGGTGCAATACACATAGGAGAACGCTTATATATATAATCAGCAGCAGCTACTTCTCTAGGAGTAAAAAATATTTTGAAAAATTAAATTTTTATTTTTTCAAAAAAGAAGAGTGCAAAATTTACTTTTTAATTTTCAATTGTGGCCTACTAGACTTATAAAAAAAAATATTGAAATATTACAAAAATATCAATGATACTTCGCTGCACATATGTACCCTTTTGTGTTCAGTAGATTTAATCATTTGAATAGCTAAACACGAATAGCATTTAAGTGTTTGAGTAGCGTTTAATTGTTTCAATAGTGATTTGCTATTTGTAACGTTATTTATAAAAAGTTAGAAGTTAAGAGTTTAGATTTTGATAAAATGTTATATAAACAGTTAAAAGATATCTTAAAAATTATTTTACTCAACGCTAAAAGATACTCCAGAAGCTCTGCTGTCAAACACCACCATAATTTGCCATACATTTTATGAATACATGCCTCTCATTTCCCTTATTAAATTATAACCAATAGTTAAAAAATTAAGCAATTAAACAGCGAATGGAATGAAATTATATTATAATATTAGAACTAAATGAAGTGTTGATCATGCAGTGTTGAATTAGGTGAAGTTGAGTAATCATATTGTTTGGTTGATTTGCTTGGGAAGTTAATTCCCAACAAAATACACCTCCAACGAAGTTATTTTCAAGAAAGTATAATATATTTGTGTTTTTGGTTTATATTTTTAATTCTTGGAAAGTAAAATTATTTTAATAATATTTATATGCAAAATGATACAAATATCCTTATTCAACAAAAAGTATGTAAGTCTTTTAATATATAAAAATTATCAAGGGCAAAAAAGAAATGTATAATATTTATGAACTAGAGAAGTTGCACTTGATTGAAGCAGTGGAGTAAATAACTTCCTGTCCGGAAAATAAATAGGAGCTTGACACTTCCTCGAGAGTTCTGTTCATAAATGACAACTAAACACCTCAATGAGTTCAAGTCTATTTTCCCATCCAACTTAGCCCACCCAAACATGGTCTAAGTGTATAGTGGAATGTCTGTGTATTGAAAGAAAGAAGACTGCAGCTCAAATTCATACGTCCAATCCTAATCTCCTTGACAATTTGCACATCTTCACTTCCCTTTCTTCAATCACTGCTAGTCCTCTTCAACTCATTTCTTTTCCTAAAATAGTCCCACTATTAAAAGCAAGGAACCCTTTTATAAATCCTACCTTCGTAATATTTCGGTTTCTTTACATTTTCATTTTTTTTTTATATTTTATGATTATTTATATTTTTATAAAAATTTTTTATTTTTTTATTATTATTTATATACAACTTAATTATACTAATCACAATTTACTGTGTAAGCATTTTGGTGGGAATTTGTAATCACAATTTACTAGTTTTGACGCCTAAGATTAAATGGGCCTAATGATATTTTATGCTAATAGTGACCACCACTATCACCCTTATTTTATTATTCTTTTTCTTCTGCCTTGATTACTAAACCATAAAACACAGAAGTAGTAGTAGACAATTAGATTTTTTTAGTTGGAGAAGGGATTTGAAT
The DNA here is from genome assembly GCA_949640765.1 of Croton laevigatus. Classification (NCBI taxonomy): domain Eukaryota; kingdom Viridiplantae; phylum Streptophyta; class Magnoliopsida; order Malpighiales; family Euphorbiaceae; genus Croton; species Croton laevigatus. The sequence continues at coordinate 41,365 of CATIWJ010244775.1, read as the reverse complement.
TTGGATTTTTAATCCATATTAATTTACTATACTAACCACTAGACTATACTATTATGCTAGATAATTATCTTGATTTAGATTACGGCTATCAGAATTCAAAATCTATACTAAAGATTGGATTCCTAACCTTTACATAAAGATGAACACTACATCTATATGTATAAAAAGTGATATTGAATTTAAACCTGCAAGATGCTTTACTCCGTATTTTCGACTATTTGGTTTCTTCTCTATAGCAATTTTTTATCATTCGACATTTGAATTTTTCAGCAAATTTAATATGATAAACTTCAAAATTAAAATCAGCTATGAAAATCACTGTTGCATCTCTTCTTGAAATACTTCAAATAAATAGTATATCTTTAACTACCTTATAAAAAGAGAAAAACAAACCTCCATATTGAGGGAAAACAAACTAACATAGAAGATAACCAACAACACTCACTAGTAGAGTGAAAATATATCCTTTGAAAAGGAAAATATTATCAAAAGTAGAAAAGATCATAAAATCTATCAAAAATATGATAAATATAAACTTATTTGTTGAAAAATAAATAAAAAAAAGATTTGTAAGGACTACCATTCATAAAATTTAAACTCATTTATTAAAAGAATTCGTTACCATTGACAAAAAAGGCGGACGACAACTCACAGAGTTTTGGGATGAAGAAACAGTTAGTGAGAATGCTGAGAAGAGGAGGAGGCTAGGTCTACATAGTTGTTTTTGGTTTTATAAATAAAAGAAATTGTAATAATAAAACTTATTTTTAGTAAAGGTCACCTATTTTAAAATATTAAGTAAATATTATTTTTTAAAAAATATTAAGTAAATATCATTTTTTAATTACTGTAAACACACATATTTATTTTTTACATATAAGTAAATAACTTATATTATATTGGTAGCTACAAAATATAAAATAACATTTAACTAATATTTTAAATTTCTTAACATTTATCCCTATAAATAATTTTGGTTTTCTTTTAGATTGATTCTATGAAGTCCCACGCACGAGTGGGGTTGCAAACAATTCGAGGAAGGTTAAGTTTTCACATTATCAAGTTGAGCGTAAAAAATTTTACTCAAATTGGAACTTGAACTTGAGTTTTGAATTAGGTTGGCATCCAACTTGTTTACAAATAGGGAAACTTGAATTTAATTCAATCTTTGTTTAATATGTTTAAATGTTTTGAACACATATTCCATAAGTCAAAAAGATATCATTTTGCTCTTGAAACACATACTATCATTTATTTGTAAGTCCATTTTCAAAATGAGTATATAATATGAGCCGAAATTCAAATATTTCGTAAGAAATTTCCGATGTTAAAAAATTAGTATTAATCGGTTAACTTGATTAGCTTGTACTCTTATAAGTGTTGGTTGCATAATATTTTTATTTGATTTGAGTTTCTAAATAATAATCGAAAAGTTAAAAATTTATGTTACAAGTATAGTAAACAAGATACATTATAGATATTAATTAATTAATATTTTTTATCTCGAGGGAGTGATCCCTGATAAAAGTCGGCTTAAATTTTTTCTTTTTAAATTTAAAGGAAAGGGCTTAAAATGTTTTTTAAAAAAACTTAACATGTGTGGTTGGGTTATATATATAATTTCTTCTCCTAATAACTTAATGCTTAGTTTGGATGGAGGGAAAGGAACCAAAAGAAAATTTTTTAAAATTTCATTATTTGGAAAAAAAATAATAGAAAGGAAAGGAAATAAAATAAATAAATCATTATAATTTCTCTCTAAATTGAAGAGAAATATAGGGAAAAGGAAGAAGTGATTATGATTTTACTATAATAACTTGATTTAAGTTTTTTTTTTCTTTTATATATAAGCGTATGAAAGATAAAAATATTTAATTTCTTTCCATTTCTTTCATAAAAGATTTAAGCATCCAAATAATGGAAAAGAAATTTAAAAAAAAATACAATTTCACTTTCTTTGTTTTCCACTAGTTTCCTTTCCCTTTAATTCCATGATTTTCTCCATCCAAACAATGTGTAAATGACCAAACGAATTTCAAATTAACCTTTTTTTTTTTTTTGAAAAAAAGAAATTTGTAATTAACTTTATCAATATACATTATTATTTTTATCTAACTTTATTAATATAAACTATGTAGTATTTAGATAAATGCATATAAATTGTGAAATATTGATCATTTTTAAATATGTTGATTTTTCTGTTTTTTTTTTTTCATGAATTTGTTTCATAAATACTTGATTATTTTTTTGATAGAGTTTGAACTTTTGGTTTAATAACTAAAAATTTATTAATCACAGGTTAGATTGGAAAAGAATGAATAAATTATCTCGACAATTGGAGGAACAGAACAATTACTACAAGATTCTTTTGATTAAGCAAATTATTGAATATAATAGTTTTGTAGGGTTTGTAGTTGAATGTGAAAATTGTACAGAATAGAAATGATTAAAATAGAAGTACGGGTGAGTGAGTGAGAGGTGTCGGTGTGTGGTAGCAGCAGCAGTGTGTAGTTAATGTCAATCTATCAAAGTGAGAATTAGAGAGTTTGGTTGGTATAAATAGATAAAGTTTAAGCATTCAGATATGGAAAGCTAAGTGTTCTTTCAAGAAATCTCTGTTTTTGGAAAAAGATGACTCATCACATTTGGGATTGTGTTTTTCTTCAAGCAATCTATTTATTCTCTGTCCCTCTCCTCTTTTTATATTCTTTGACTTTCTTACTGTAAGTACATTCCAACTAGCTAGTTTCTTTCTTCTTTTATTTCATTTTTTTATTAAACCCTATTTCATTTTCCTTACTTTAAATAAGTATTTTCCTAAAAGATTAAGTATTATACTACACTTTACCCTTTCAAAGTAGAAATTTATAGTAATGTTTAAGTAAATTTTATCATTTCCCCACTCACACCACATAAACATACGTGTCTTTTTGTTTTTGAGAAAAATCATAAGTGGAATCAAATTCCAGCATAAACCCAATGGATTAGAACTGAGACTATTTACGTCATAATGAGAGAAAATAATAGAGAAATGAGTTAGGCTATGTGCCAATAAATTGGCTTCTTTAAATACATGGTTACATTAAAAAGGAAAGGAATCTTGAAAAGAGCGAGCATCAAGTTCCTACAAATCTAGTTTAATGAACTTAGTTACCTCTGCAGCATCCATCTTCGAAATAATATGAGAAAACCCATGCTGAATTGCAAGTTCAATGACCTGAATGGCTGCTCTAGGTTCAGCCTCCAAGACCGACAATTTAAAGGGCAATTTGTGCTATGTAGTAGCTAAAACTACACCATCTGAATTCCTTATTACAACAGCTAGAGAGCCAAAATCTGAGCTTGCATCAAACAGAATGGCTGCGTTAGAATTCGATTTAACATAACCTGCAGATGGTTGAATCCAAGTTGCAACATTTTTTATGATAGAGCTGGGTGTTACAGTGTTGCTATTTAACTCATAAAACTTAGCATAAAGAGGCAAAACCAAGTCCAAAGTTTTTAGTTCATTCCGCCGTACATCTTGAAATATCATAGCAACCAAGTAAGAGGTCGATATGGACCACAAAATCATAGCAACCAAATCTCTGAACTCCTTGCAATAAACCTCAAACATATTCGCAAGCCACTCTTTTAATCTAGGGACACCCACAAGGATATCAGTCCGCATTGGCAAAAAAACACCATGCTTGTCTAAAATAATGACAATCAGGAAACAAATGTGAAATGGACTCGGGAGTCTTGTCACACAAACTAGCACAATACTAATCAACAGCCACACCTTTATCATAGAGTGTCGTTCGAGTAGGCAAAGACCCCTCATATAAAAAGTGGCGCACATTTATGGATACAATTAGAAAAAGACGAGCCCTCGTTGAAAAAAAAAAAAAAAGAAAGAGAAAGAAATTGGAAATGCTCTCCATCTTAATTTGTTAATTTTGAAGGAAAAACTTGGTTTTAGAAATGTATATGGTGAGAAACGTGTCATGACTTAACCTGGGGGCCGCGACCAACGTGTAACTAGATCGGAGTCTGATCTCACAAGTCTGCAAAATGATCCATCTAACTGTCTTTATCAACTATTTAGGCCCAAATTCAAATTTTCCCCCTTTTTTGCACACAACATCCTCATTGTGACACAAAAACACAAATACAAACCTCATAAAGCGATGCACTGCACTTCTGGCTTGTAACTGCTCTGATACCATTCTTGTCATGACCTAACTCAGAGCCGCGATCGAAGTGTAACTAGACCGGATTTTGACCCGCACAAACCTACAAAATGATTCACTTAACTGTTTTTGTTAACTACTTAGGCCCAAATCCACATGCCTAAAATGGTTAACCCGAGTTGATTACGTAGTTAGGTAGTCCAATTTACATATCATATTAAATCTTAATCAATATCTAGTGTAGAATCTTACAAATCTGCAACGAACTTCTCACCTAACTTTATGATATAAAATAAAGGGATAAATTAAGGAATGCTAATTTATCTAAACTACCTATCACTAAATACCAACAAAGATTAGAAATTAAATAAATGTCATTTTTTAAACCTAACAATTAAAAAACTCAAAAATAACCCTACTAACTAACGGCAAAGCTAACTGCAAAATAAAGACTCTCAAGGTTACCTCACACCCTCTCTATTGAAAACCTCTCTCCCAACAATACATATATTTTGGCGGACGCTGAAAATACGTCTATTCCGGCAGCTGCTACAATACATATTTTTCGGTAGCTGGACAATATAGATTTCCTGTAGTGCCATCTAAAGAAAACGCTCTTTAGATGAAAATCCTAGGTATTTTCCGCCAAAAATCCTAGGTGTTTCCATAAATTTTAGTCGACCTATACTGACAAAAACTTCTTTGCAAAATACAATTCTCATCTTCTTCAACATAAATCTTTAATCCTTGTAACTGCTCCCATAGAAAATACATATTTTTATGTTCCATATATATATATATATAAGCACATATAGAAAATACATATATGTTCATGATGTATACAGAAAATATATATATTTTCAGAAGCACATATAGAAAATACACATATTTATTGGTTCTATCTTTTCAAATCTTGTTAACGGTCCTCTCAATCATTTCAACTACCCCAACAAAATTTTTTATTATTTCTAGCTACAACACTAAATCAGTTAACACTAGTTCATTTCTAGCTGAAATAGAGTAGAAGGTAAGTCAAAGAAGAACAAAATTGAGTGGATTGTTGAGAACAAAATCGAGAACAAACAAATCTGAAAAAAGGGATATGAAAAATGGATCGAGCACGAAATTGATGAAAATCTTTTTGAAAATTGAGAAAAAAGTAGAGAACAAAATTGAGAAAGAAATTGAGAACAAAATCAAAAACAAAAATGAGAACAAAATTAAATCGAAATAAGAAGATAATCAGTGGAGAAGAAAAGAGAATCTATGTTAGAAAGAAGAAGAAAAAGAAGAACGCATTCAACTGTGGAAGAAAAATTAGAGTTAACATCTAAAGTTAAAGTTTAGTGAAGGGTAACTTTGTCTAGTAAAAAATAGAGTGAATGTCAATTTTTTTGAAACTTAATTTTTATAAATGTCATATATTTTAAAATATTAAGTAAATTAGACCTAGACTTGCATGATGTGCTATTTAGCATATTATTCTAAAACCTTAAATAAATAATAAAGGAAAATTGAAATGATATTAATTTACAATTATTTTTTTAGAAAATAATAATAAAATAAATTTATTATAAATTATTATAATATTTAATTTAATTAGCTAAAACTTAAATTGTTATTATTAATTTGGTTATTACTAAAATAAATATAACAAATATTTGAGTATTAATAATTTTAATGAGTTGAAATTAATATAACTATTAATTCTTCCCTACATAAAAGAAATTGAAAAGTTTTCTCACATTTAATATAATTATTTTAAAATTAAAAAAATGATAAAATGCCAAGTAACCTTTTACTCTATTTATATTGTGCCACATATCATATGACACTTTTTAACTTTTATATATGTTATAGATAGATAGATATATATCAACTTTTAAAATTTACATCTAGTAAATGTCATATTTTTCAAATATTAAATAAATATCATTTTTATTTATTAACAAATCGCATATTTTTTTATATAAGTTAATAAATATATTTACTAAGACCATAAAAATGAAAATACATGTATTTTTTAAAAATATATTTATTTTTCTATGTTATACTGATAAATATGATATTTAGTTAATATTTAAAAATTGTTGACATTTACTTATACTAAAGTTTCAAAAGGTGACAATTTTTTTTTTACAGTAAAGATGTGACATTTGTTAAAATCGTCCTTTTCCTATAATGAATTAAGGTTGGGTTAGGGTTAATTGCCCACGGGTACTTTGGTTTAAGTTTTTTTTTTTTGGGTCAATTTCATCCTTTTGGGTAGAATTGTTCAGAAACTGATTAGTTTAGAGTATTTTACACTTTGGTTCGAAAAGTGAGAAATGGAGTGTAAAGTAAAATAAAAGGAGTAAAGTGTATTGCTCTACTTAAAATACACTGTTTATTTTTGTGTAAAGTGAAATGTAAAATGAAATGAAGTTTACCTTGTATGATTTTCCTCTCAAATTGATGTGAAAATAAGGATGTGTGTGTAAATTTTACTGTACACGGGAAAAATAAAAGAAAAAAACTAAAACCATAAAATTATTCTCAGAGTCTCTCCCCTTCCAACCCAACGCAGGCTCTCTAACGCAGCTGCCATCTCTGCCACCCACGCGATCTGTCACCCACCGCCACAACAAAGCTTCCGACGTCGCCATTAACTCAACCCCTCACGCCGCCAGTAAAGCTTCTCCGGTTTAGGTTCTTTATCTGGTACTACTCTTTCTCTCCTTTTATTCGTTTTTTGTGATTAATTTTTTCCGTTGTTTTACGAAAGAATCTTTGGTAGAAAAGGAATAAATTTCGAATTAGAGGTGTATCCACTTGTTTCTTGTATGTAATTATGATTTTGATCTGGACATGGGTAGGTTTTGCACTCATGTATTGTTCTTTTTCTTCTTCTGGGTATTTGATTTTCCCTTTGCTTTTGTTGTGTTGTAACTGAATCTAACGTAAAACTGTTTCTCTTGCATCAATTTCTTCACTTCCTTCTCTGTTTTTCCATTTTAGGGAATTTCAATTTCTTCAATTTGTTTACTCCTCACTGTTTCTATATTGTGTATTTCATAATGTATTTGTGAAATTAAAACATGTCTATATGCTCATAGACAAGTACTATCGCTATAATTTTTCAGAAGTGCTTGTCTATATGCTCATTGAGAAATTGCATGGGTGCATTTTCAGTTTTTCCTATCTGTATTTTGGGCAACAATTTGCAGTTACTGCAGTATTGTTCTCTATTTTGTGTCTAATGTTCTTCCATTCTTTCCATATTTTGTATTCCATTTCTTTCTATATTCCTACCTCAGCTTTGTGCTTTGATTCTCTTTGAATCAAACATTACCTACCTGATTTGTGGGATTTTTCTCCTATATTATTGATATATGTCGATTGATCACAAGGTTGTTGATCAATTGACGTTTGATTTACAGACCTGATATTAACCTTGATTTGTAATTGTTTTCAAGCATTAATTGATCATTTTTCTGTATTTTTTCCAAATGATTACTTGATACCGTGGAACGAGATGAGGTTAATTGTTGAGATTTTTTATAGGATTAGTTTTTGAATTAAGACTACTGGATGTGTTGTTTCAAAAGAAGTTGTTAGCAAAATAGATTTGGTTCATATTTTTGTCTTCAATTATGAAGGCTTGGAAGCTCCTGTGAGAGTACTGGAAACTTGTGATTTAGACTTGCAGGAATGTATTGATATTTCAAGACAGAAAGCAATATTAATAGATCGTTAGTTTAAAAAAAAATTGTTGTAGTTTATTATGGAACACAAAAATTATAAAACTGAACATATGCATGTTTTTACCTTACCTTGCAATAGTTTATTATGAAAATGATTGTTTTTAGTTATAAGACATATCTTTCATGAAGTTAATTGGTCTGATGTATTGATTACTTTTACACAAGTCTATATAATTTATGATAAGAACATCGAAATAGCATTCTATTGTAGATTTGATTGCTGTATGCTGAAGATTCAAAAGCAAGGTGATTATTTCTCTGTAGAAAAGTACAGTGTTATTAAAATTTTGTAGAGATAAGACCTAGAATCCCTTCTGAAATTCAGAACACATTTGATTTTTGCCTTTTTAGTTCTATTGGGTGCTGTCTATTGTGTGTTTTTTTTTTAATCCGAAACTTTTTTTCTTAAAACTTAAGATTCTTTTTTTAAATCTTACTGCAATTATCAAGTTCTATTCTTTTTTGCCATAGTAAATACCAATTTTATTAGGCATAAAATATCAAAATTGAACTTTTGTGTGGTTTGATATTTTATGTGTTCAGGTTCCAGTAGAGATTGAATTCTGTGTTTTGGTGTTCCTCGACTAAGACGTTTGGAATGGTTGATGAGAGCTGTGTGTTCAAGTAGATAAAGTAATGCAACACAATTAGAAAGACCTACTTTGAACTAGTTAAATTAACCTTTAAAACTAATTTCTGTAAAAATTAAAATCAAATTTGCTATCTTAAGAATATTAGTTTGTTGGCATGTTAGGATTGTATTTAGCAATATTAATATTACTATTTAATGCATGTTTATATATTATGTAGTTAAAATAATAATAATAATAATAATAATATCTCCGTACTTAAAAAAACTGAAATTTTTACTATTTATCCTTAAATTTTTTTTTTTTCCCCCCAAAATGCTCAAAAAAAGTATGAGAGAGAAGATTGAGAAGAAGAGATAGCCGAAGCAGTGCATCTAACGCTGAGTACAAAAAGGGCGCGCGTCTGTCAGAGGGGAAAAGAGTTGTCAGATGCGGGAATTATCAGCATATCGGGCACTTTATGTATTGGGTGCATCTCACACACACATAATGCACCATTTTCACGTTTTAAGAGATATTGATTGTATATTTGTAAAAAAAATGCAAACATATTAACCACATCCAATTTTTCCTTTTTTTCACGCATGTCAGTCTAATCTCTTCCCGTCTCCTATGACACGCCTGTATATATTAGTGTTTTCTCTTTTCCTTTTTTTAATTTTTTGGCTGTACATATTTCTTTTACTATTAAATAATTATTTTTTTAAAATTTTCAAATTTTATGTATAATAAAAAATTATTTCTTTTCTTCCACTCCACTACAAAACAAAGAGCAAAATCGTCCTAATTCCACCCAAAATATGAAAAATCTTAATTATTTTAGAACAACAAAAAGTCCTAAAGTTTCAATTTTTAAAGAAAGGAGGTAGTAATTATTATTATTATACGAAATTACAAATTACTTCATTTCAAATAAGATAAAATAAATATATTTTTTTTTATTTATTTTACTTTTATCCAAACAAAAAATGTAAAATAAAATTATTTTATTTTCTATTATATTTTACACTTTTATTTTACGCCCTCCAAATTCCAATCAAACGTAAAACTCTTAAGTTATTTTGAGTTATTTTGTGGGTATTATTGGTGAAAGTCACAAAGTTATGGAAGTTATGGGTATTTTGAATTGTTTCGCCAAGTCTCACGTCTGGTCTCAATCTCTCTTTCACCAGTAGCCTAAAAATGGCGACGCAGAGGAAAGAAGAAAGCAAGCAAAAGGAGAATAACATCAAGAGAGTAGGATTTTGGAGATGGACGATTTCCTCAATGATCTTAAGGCTCATTCTTATTTGCTTCTCTCAAAATCTCAATTTATCTTCTCGGCCCGAAGTCTCCACTCCTCTCACCGGCATACGACGCCGTATCGTCCTCTCTCTCTCTCTTTCTCTATCTATCTCTATCTTACATTTGAATAGCTTGCACCGACGCGAATTGATTTTTTTTTTGTGCTGTTGTAGTGGCTGAAGGTTACTGGTTGAAGCAATTATCGATGTCTCCTTATGCAGGTTTGATTTCTTTAATTTAAGAAAATATTGGTGGATTGATCTAGAAACTAGTTTTTTTGCTGTTTGGCAATGCAGGATCTATGTACCATGGTTCTCCATTGTTGCTCTCACTGCTTGGGCCGCTTACTGTTAAAAGGTAATTGACAGTGAGATTAGTTTTTGATTGATTTTATCAAGTTTCCTTGTTTTTATTTATTATGTCTTGTTTATTTGAAGAGTTTGGAGCTGAATTTTGTTAAAAATTATTCTATACACTGTTATATTAACTACATTTTTTGAATCCTAATTAAGTTTTTCCTATTTTGGGTGAAATTGAAATTTTTTTTTTTATGGCGCAGAATTGAAGGGCTACCTGATAATGTATTTTGCGGGTAAGACCATTCATGTTTGTTGTAATATCAGCTAAACTTTCTGCATTTAAAGTCATGGCACTTGATTTTTCACTTTTTCATGTTACTTGAGATAGAATCTGTTGTTTTTAAAATGTGTTTGTGTGTTTTAGAGTGATTTTTATGAAAAATTGTACAAATCCTGATTTTATTGTCATGTGATCACTGATCAGTTAATCATGTCTAACTTTATTGAAAATGGTTGCTGTTTAAAGTAGCTGTAGCTGAAGATGTACCCAGTAATATTTTCAATGTTTTTGGTTACTGTTTAGTTTCTTTTAGAGTTTGGACAATATCAATAATAGAAATGTTAGTGTTTTTTGGTAATTAATCATTTGCTTGTTCTGTTTGAGAATATGGAACCGAATCCTTGAGATGATGTTTGTTCTTTTGGTTGGATTGGTAGTGTAGAAGATTTTATGTTTTAAGTGTTTTTTTTTTCCCCTGCATTTGTGCTTCATTCTCATACTGTTCTGCTTTTTTTTTTTTTGTTTTGACTTGCATTCATAGTGTTCTCCCTTATGTTGTTTTTGTCAATTAATTAGTCAGGCAGTTGATATCAACAAATTCTCGTATGCAGTTTGCTTTTTGTCATTGCAGATGTTATCAGTGCTTTGCTTATTCGTTCAACTGGCAGGAAGCTGCAAATGTCATATAGACAGAGCTTGAAAGCACTTGATATTGTTAATGTAATAGGAAGCTCAGGTAATGCTGGAAATGCCCTTGTGTTCTGTTATGGACTGGATATCTTAGATTTTTTTTGTGTAGGAAGGAAATACATGCACATTTGATATCCTTAAAAAGAAGGAAACATTTTTTCAGCTTAAAAACTAATGGTTAAATTCCATGCAAAAGAGAGGCTTTGGAAACCTTGGTCCTTTTAGTTCCTGATAGTCCCATGCGTTTTTTTGTGTTGTGTTGATTAAGATCTTTTTGAATTATATTACTTTTGCGCAAAAGAAAATTCTGATACCTTTATAAACATAGTGGATGGAATTATATTGAGACGCACGAATTGTCTCTCCTCCATCCTCTCCTTTTGATGAAGTGCAATATCAATTTTTGTTTTTTTTTTTCCAGATGTACTTCCTCCAGGAGATATTGCTGCTCTCGTGTACTTATGGAATCCATTCACGATAGCTGCGTGTGTGGGTTTGTCAACTTCGCCAATTGAAAATCTTTTTGTAGTACTGACACTTTATGGAGCTTGTGCCCGTAAGTTGCCAACATTCTTTGCTTCTATTTATTGATTATATTTTGGTTCATCAAAATAATATTTACCTCTTCAATAAATTTTCAACTTCAATTCTTTCCATAAGTATATTTTACATTAATTATCATCTTTAAATTAATTGTAACCTTTCATTACTAGTGGACCTTAAATCATCATGATCTTTGTATCCTTCATCTTATAGTGATGTGCATTAAAGTGCTTTCCATGATATCATTGCATGCATTCTACATATTTAAATTCTCTTTTTTGTCTTTCACAAAACATAGGTTAGTAGGGTGTATTTGCATTGGTTATGGATGGAAGAGTATCCATCCTCAAGCTCTTGGTGGCTTTATTTCATTTTTTTAATTGAATATTGTTATTTGATGGACTAGGGCTGATTCCCCTGGCAGCTTTTGGATGGGTTGTGGCAACACATTTATCTCTTTATCCAGGAATTCTGATTATTCCGGTTGGGGCTCTTTCCTTACAGATTTTTTTTTCCACTTAAAACTAAAATTCTCACTTCAAAATGCATGTGAAATGTCTTTTTCTTTTCTTCCATGTGTAATACTTTAGATAATCAACTGTCATTCAAACTTGTTACAGATTGTTCTTTTATTAGGATTCGGTCCAGATACTCCCCCACGGAAGTTGTTCCTGCAGAAGGGATTTTGTAAAATTCCAGAGAACAATAGTGATCCAAACATTTTTTTTTCCTGGAGACCAGTTATATTATTTTTGCTATGGATTTCTCTCTGGTCCGTCTATGTGTTGTTTCTATGCAGCATGTCAGTCAAGCAGTATGGTAGCCTGTGGGAGATGTTTCAAAGGTATCAGCTGAATATCATACCCTGTTGCATATGGCTTGTTCAAAGTATGCTGTTCTTTTTTTATTTAAAATCTCTTGTTATGGTTCTTGTATATCTGGCTCTGCTTTGCAGGACGTATGGTTTTATTCTTACTGTGGAAGATTTGTCACCAAATATAGGGGTCCTATGGTAAGTAGGAGTATATCATTGTTATATTCACTGAGCATGGAGTAATTTGATGCACTGGTTTTCCACTTATATATCTATATAACTTTTGACTTTTATTGCAGGTATTTATTTGCTGAAGTTTTTTATTTCTTCAGAAATTTCTTTTTGATAGTTTTCCATGCAAATATCTTGTTCATGATATTGCCATTAGCCATAAGGCTAAACCACCGACCCTGCTTCTTGGCTTTCATCTATGTTGCAATATCATCCATGCTTAAGTCATATCCATCAGTAAGTTCTCAGTTCTTTGTACAGATATTCTTTTTTACTAAGATTGATTCTCATGCCATGTCAAAAGTAGGCATTTCATATAAATTGGAGAAATTTGATGCATGGTTTGTACTTAGACATCTGTTTTGAGCATGTTTTCTCTTTGCAGAATTTTACTTCAACTTGTTTGTATGAACTTTTTAAGTTTAATTACTGTTATATGGGTTGAACTTGTACTTTTCTCATCAGTTTTCCAACAAGAAAGGAGTGAATCTAGCATTTGGACATAGGTTATATGATTCCCCAAAGATATTGTCAGGTTATTTGTATTTGAACTTTGAGGCATAAGGTACTTGGGATTGTTTTACTAATGAAACCAGCCCTTCTTACTTGCTTTTGACAAGAAAAAGGGTGTGAAGGTATGGGATTTAAATCGTGGGGAGCTTATGCAGAAAATTTGATTTGGATTTCCTTATAAAGAGTGTTTATCTTGTTTGGGATGCTAACATCATTGAACAACAGCTAGATTGGTGAAATCAACTGTGACAAATAAGCATTTGTCTTCTGTTGACATCCAACCCACCAATCTGGACAAGAAATGAATTTTTGAGATATATCACAATATCATGTTATTCTCTATGAATTTGTTTATTCTAACCTAATTGGTATACACATCTTTGTGTTTTTGTTCACTTTTGACTAGGTTGGAGATTCAGCTCTATACTTAGGCTTGTTGGTTTTGTTTCTTAATGAATTAGCAGGTAAGCAGGTAACTTTTTTTTCCTCAAACAAAATTGATCTTGTTTTGGAATTTTACATCTTTGTATAATGGCATGCAGATATGCAGTTCTCTTTCTTCATCTTTTGTGGATATGTTGGGGTTTCTCTGCTTAGCCCTGTGATGCACAACCTATGGATTTGGAGGGTATGGCTTTTTTTTTTTTTTTTTTTTTCCCTTTTTGATAAAATTTATCTTATTGGCCAAATTAGTAGTTGAAGATATATATCATAGCTTATTTGTTCAAATTACAGGGCACTGGCAATGCAAACTTCTATTTTGCTACTGCAATTGCTTATGCTTGCTTGCAGGTATATGTGGTTTATGTTCTTTTCATTAACATTTGATGACATGAAAGTTTTGTTGCTCTGTTTCATTTCTTCGAAATTTTTGAATCTGGATTAAACTGGAACAAACATGATTAACCAATAAAATAATTTTGTGGCTGATTTAGTAGCTTGAGAATTCCAATAAAATCATGTGACAAAAAATCTTTCAGATTCATTTTATGTTTCTCATTTGATTGATGCATGGTGACCTCAACTTAAGCACCTTTTTAAACTTATAAACAGCTCATTGAAGTGTTGCTCAAAAATTATTTTGAACTTATAACCGGTTTAAAAGTAAGTTAAGGCATTGCGTATTTTTGGCATAAGTTACTTTTTCACCTTGAACTTTTTGAAATGTAACAATTTCACCCTATTTTGAATTTGGAACAAAATCACCTTAAAATGAGCTTTTCATAACACTAAATTGGAAATTTAAAAAAAAAAAGGAATGGTCTGTCAATATAACATTTTTACCCAAATTTGAACTTTTTGTCACATTTTCACCAATATTTGAACGGTCACATTTTCACCTTAAATTCAAAATAAGGTGGAATTTGTGAATTCTAGGAATAACACTCCAAAATAAACTTTCTGCAGCAAACACCCTAATTTGTAAATTTTTTGTATTAATATCACTTTATTGGGTATAATTGAAAAATAAATTATTATTTTTGGGCCCTTTTTAGTTAATAAAAGTAAATCATGATTAAGAATGTCGAGTCATAGAGTGAATAATGTTGTTTTTTTTTTTATTCTCCTTTTTTTTATGTTTGTTATTTTTAACTTGATATTTTATTTTTATTATGAATATAAGAATCCTAGTTTGGTCTCATTTATTTTAGTTTCTCACATATATGGGATTGTTACAAGTTACGAAAAGCTCATTTTAAGGTGAATTTGTTCCAAAGTTCAAAATAGGTTAAAAGTTACATTTATGAAAGTTGAGGGTGAAAAAGTAACTTAAGCCCTTATTTTTAAGCAACTTTTAAGCAGTTGCTGAAGCTGTTAGTGGTCTGCCAATGATCTGGCCACTTGTCTCTCCAAACAACCCCCCCCCCCCCCCCCCCCCCGGCTCACTCTCTCTCTCTCTCTCTGTGTTTTCTTCTATCCCTGACCTCTCTACATTGTAAAATGTGTCCATAGCCATATTTAGCAAATAGCGAAAGGTGCCTGTGGTAGTTTGAGTGTGTTGTGGCCTACCGATGTCCACGACAATGGTTACTCTGTTGCTGCTACTATATTATTCTTGTCGTCGTTTATATTCTCATTCTGCTCTAAATGTCTACTTTGGAATTCTCTAAATGTCTACTTTGGAATTCTTGCACACATATTCAGGAAACACTCAAATTCAATTCAATTTTTTGAATGTGCGCTAAAAATTTAAAGCAAAGTGGACATTGAGTGGGAAGAAAAAGAGCAAAATGGACACTTAGTGTTAGTGGCATGTAATGAATTAATATATTAATAAATAATGACAAATATAACAAATAACTACATAAATTCTAGTTTTACGTAAGATACAGCAAACATACCCTTTTTGGTTAGTTATTAATTTCAGTTGCTTATAAATTACTACTTATTAGCCAGATTAGACGAATTAAGTATAACTGCTTATAAACACTTCATTCTCTAGCTTTAGCAAATAGTTCACAAATTGTTTTTAATAACCTTCGAAGCTTTAGCAAGTACTCTTGTAGAATGCTCTGGTTTTTGTGATGGACAATTTAACATTGGCTTTTTTTGTTTGCTTTGTCTTCCTAAATATCGTTTTGCAGATTATTTTGGTGGTTGAGAGTGCTAGTTCTATGCTTAACCATGATAGGAAGCTAAGAGAGCTATCTGCTACAGCAATTCAAGACAAGCCTGTCAAAACGCTTACAGTTAAAGATGAGAAATCTTAGGCATTTCTCTAAAGCAGACATATCCAATATGATAACTCTGCAAGCCTCTATGCATTCCAAGCCCAAAATGCTTCCATCGGTAAGAAGATTTCCTCATTTCGGTCTGCTTTGCATAATCTGGGGTCGCTATAATTTCATGAATGGAAAAGACCGGCATGCTGCATCAAGCGACATAACATAACATGTTAACAATTTATTAACACTCTACATAGGATCGTTTTCTGAATTACAACCTGTGATATTTATTGTTATACACTGGTATATGGCTTGTTCTGTTCTACCCAGACTCAGTGGAATAGTCTATTCATCTATAACATACTCAGATTTGTTGCAACGTATTATAGTTTTGTCAAATTTTGTACTGAAGTAGCTCGTCCGTATCTTAGCCTTGCATGTAGAGATCAGATTTGATATTTTTGGAAAATGCAAGGTTAAATTTGTGTCGGTGTTATGTGATCATGTTAGATTGAGCTAACTCGTTGATATTGACTAATCCAAATATGAGCAATGATTATTTAAAAAAAAAAAAAGGATTGAAGTTCCTGCAATTTGCCACAATTAAAAAACTATCAAGACCATTTGGATATTATACTTCAAAACGATAGAAAATTTATAAAAATTTAAAAATAAACACAAGTTTGATTGAATGGACATTTATAGGTTAAATAAGTTAGGCATTTATCTTCTACATGTCATCTCATTTCATACATGGATCAGTGTTATTTGCATGTTGATTGTATTGCGTACACGTGTCTTGACCCATTTTAACACTACTCACTGAAATAGTTACACTAATTTGTGTTGATGGATGAGGATCTCGAGTTCTAAGTAACTTGTCATTATATGACGCTGTTTCCTTTTTTGACTCCTCCACTTGCTTCGGAACTTGAATTGAATGGAGGTGGAGAAGACGGTCTAACCCTACGTTGAATTAGGCGAGCAGAAAAAGCTAGCTCTAAAATGGCAGAAATTGCACTTCAAGTGTAAATGAAATAAAGAGTATTATAATTCATCAATGAATATTGAGTACAGTGGGATAAATTTGGGTTACAGTGGGATAAATTGGGTTGCATGGTTTTGAACTTGCCAAAAGCTACGAAGGCCATATTTACTAGGGTAGCATGAATTTATAATACACTCCCGGCTAGGTCATGGATGACTATAAAGATGTTTTATTGCTGAAGGGGAGGGGGAATGATGAGAATGTAGAGAAATTCTTAGGTTGTAGACCCTAAGAATTTCTCAAGAATCAAACCCAAGTTCATGGTAGGGGCTTTACCAGCAAAGAGGCTTTACCAGCTGTGTAGATAATATTGCTCAACTTTTCTCAAGATCAATCCTTACCTTCCAATTTTTGTCGGTAGTTTTATATATTTTCCATCTTTCTTTTTGTGCCTATGTGTAGCTAATATTGCTCAACTTTTTTTATGTATTGTGAAGTCCACCTCTTGTTTGCTAAAAAAGAAAATCCATCTCATGTTGGTGTCTCCGTGTGAGCAGACCAACTAGGTCTCAGTTTCTTTTATTTATTTTGGGAATACCAACTAGGTCTCCGTTGTTGATAGAGAGACATGGCTAATTATTTACCACAAAAGTGGGTTAATAAACAATTTTAGCCCAAATTTTCAATTATAGGACAATTTCAATACGTTCTCAATTTTTGAACAATTTCTACGTCGACCGCATAATTGAATGCAATTTCAGTATGGATTTAAAAGTAAGGATTGAAAATAAAGTTTGTCAAACATGTAAAATTTGTATATAACTTTTGAATTTTGATGATTGTAACTAGAACAGCTCTAAATTTTAATTTGTCTTTTAATGATCCGTGAACTTAAATTTTGGATCTCAAATGGCCTTTTTGTCTGTTTTTCGTCTTTTTTGTCCGGCGACAATTTTCACCTATGGTAAACTTTGGAGTTCTTAATGTTATTTAAAGTTTCATTCATTGCTTAAAAATACATGAACTTCCTATTTTGGCCTCTTATATAAATAATATTTTTCAAAATTGAAAGAATTGTACACTTTATAATATTTTTTTCAGTAAATAATAATAATAATAATAGATGAATTTTTAATAATTTTAGAATTTGAATAAGATAGTGTAAATTTTTTCAATTTTGTAGATGCTTTTATAATAATTTTTATACTGTACTTTTTTTAAAAAAAATTTTGTGGCATTTTATGGTGGAAAATTTTGAGATTAAAAAGGTTTTTAATTTTTTAAAGAATTGGGTTGAACTATGTGAAACTAAAACTTTCATGTGAGAATCGAATTATGATTCTATTGGGTAGAACTTTTGGCTGTTGATGCCGTTTTAATTTTTTAGTGACTGAAATTCCACCGTCGGGCAGTGAGATGTACAATATATCAAGATACAAAATATATTAACACACAATAACTTATATATATATAAGAGTAAGGTTACAATATTCGATTCGAATGCCTATTCAAAGCTACATTTTGCTTCTTTTTTTATTTAGAACAAAAATAGTCATTGTCTGTATAAAATCCTGAAATCAAATGCAGTAGTTCATGATTTTTATATTTTCGCTCTGTATTACAAATTAAATACGATTGGAAATTCAACAGTACGTATTATTATGCTTCTAATTCATAATACAAAGCCAAAATCTTAAACGGTAACCCATTGTATTTGATCTCGGTACTCTGTACAGACACTCGGCTAACTTTTTTTTTTTATAAAAATAAAAATTTTTATTATTATTATAAAAAATACAATTGTTTCAATATTATAAAATAATGTTAAGCTGGGGGTTAAAATAAGAAGTTCATGTATTTTTTTTTTCAAAAAAAAAAAATTAAAACTTTAGTTACAATTAATTGAGAGTCCTAGCATTTAGATACCGTAGGTGAAAATTGTCATCCGTGCAAAAAAAAGAAAAAAAAGGGACGGCAATGACTATGTGTGATCTGAAATTGAAGTTCATGGACTATTAGGAGACAAATTAAAGTTTAGGGGTATTCTAGTTACAACCATAAAAGTTCATGAATTATACGTAAAATTTACTCATATGGCAAATTTTATTTTTAGTCATTATTTTTGAATTCGTGCTCAAATTGTATTAAAATATGCTGTCAATGCTAAAATTGTCCAAAAGTTAAAAATGCGCTGAACTTGTTTTTTAACCGAAAGTTCATACTGAAATTGTCTATTAAGCCACAAAAGTGAAATCCTTATTAGTGACAAAAATTGCTTGCATACTCTTCTTTTAGAAAAAATGCTTTCATATAGTTGGACTCATTTAGAGTAAAATAGTAATTAATTAATTAATCAATTACTTATAAAATAGAGTTGATATTATTTCATTTAAAAAAAAAAAGTGTGGCTAAAGGTCAAGCTATATAACTTGAGATGGCAAAACGAAACTTTACGGGGAATATGTACTCAACGTGAAATTTATCCCCGTGCTGCCGAACGCCATCACAAGGCTTTCTTTGACTGGTTGACCAAAGAGACCCATTATACAGTAAAGCTGAATTAGGGAAAACAACAGTTGTCAATTACGTATTATAATCATAATATATATAATTAATATAAACTCGTCCTAATTGGAAGTTAGGCTCTTTTCAGGTGCTTTTTTTTTCCCTTTTTTATCCCTCTTTTTTTTACTTTATTTGATTCAGACATCCAAGATTTTCAGGTACTTATTATATGTGAATTAACTAATAATAACGTAATCCAGTAACCTTCTGAGCCAAATGATACTTAGCATTACAATATGAAAAGAATATTCCAAATTTCCAATCCATAAACACCAAGATCTCTTGGTCATGTGACTAACCATTTCAAATTAATGTACGTAAAAATAATATGTACAAATGTTAATTGAAAATTGAAGGGTTGGACTGGGGAACACCCCTTTTTTTAAGAAAATCAAAAGCTTCAATTTTCGGTTAACACTTGCACATATTGGCTATTACTGGTGCCCGTAATTTATGGTTTTGACTTTTGCCTAGGAATTTGGTGTGCTTTCTAATTTCTATTGCAATTAAAGCAATGATTTTGTGGAAAGAAATTAGGGATAATATCATAAAGTTCAATTTTTAATTGTATAATTTTAATTCTTTATCATATTTTAATTTTTACTACCTCCAATTTTTTGAATTTTTTACACTTTTTTAGAGTTGAGTAGATTCAAGTTTGGTGGATAGTTTAATGAGATGGGTTAGGTAGATTAAAATATTATTTATATATTATTAAACTACAGTAATCATATTTTATAACTAACGTAAACCTACTTTAATCTAACTAACCCAACCCATCAAACTATCAACACTAAACTTAGGGTTTTAAAATGTAAATAAATGAAAAAACTGGATGTAGTAACTCTTAAAAGAATATATTCATTTTATTATAAACTGTTTATAATCTATTAATAATTTATTTATTAGCAGTTTATTTTGTTTATAATTAAAAAAAAGGTTATTTAGAAATTATCTTAAAAAATGTTTCTTTTTAGATTGTTATAAAATTTAGTGGATATTTATGTAAAAATCCAAAAAAAAAAAATAGTAACCATCCATTTCGTAAAATAGCTCAAAGAACTAAAGCAGATTAAAAAGATTGCTCATAAAAGAAACGGAAATGACAAATTTTGATCAAAGAAGGAATGAGAAGCGATTAGTTTTGGTTTCCTATTCCTTGCCTGTAATTTAATAAAGCATTCCCACAGCGCACGTAACAGACAAGAACAACTTGTCTTAAGCCTCTCTTCCTCGTGCAATTAAATACCTGCACTATTATCATCATATTATAATAGTTGTGCATTTGCAGATATCATTAAAAATAAAATAAAACCTTTTTTTGAAGAAATAGAAAATTATGCAGTGATCAATTGCTTACTACAATAATTTATTGACACTTCACATCACTTGCTAATTAACATACAATAGCATGACTAATGCACAACTATTTATTCACTTGTAATGCAATGTAATAAAGACTAAGTTGCACATTTTTGTTATGGGCCTGGCTACGGTACTCGGTACCGAGCATGCTCGATTTTTTGTTTTTTCTATTTTTTTTTTTTTTCATACGGCACGGCAGATTGTTTATACTGAGACCCGAGATCAATTCTAGCGGGGTACGGTTCACAGAAATCAACCCTGTATTATAAATTTTATCTGACTGCATATTTCAACGGTCTCAATTATTTCACCTTTAATTTACAACACAGAGTCGGATTCTGTGAACTGTGGCCCACTGAAACTGATCTCGGTTCCCAGTACAAATAATCTACCGTTCGAACCGAAAAAAAAAAAAAAAAAAAAAAAAAAAGGGAATTCGAGCATGCTCGGTACCAAGTACCGTAGCATTACCGTTTTGTTATAACATTAAAAAAAATTCATACAACGTAACAACATACTACTAAACATTGCCTTAATGTGTCTATGATTCATGACAAAGCTGGGTTCGAACTCATGTCAAGAACAAAATTATGCAACAGCTAAATAAATCAATGATTACTTTGGGTATAAACCTGATTTTCTAGAACCATCCGATCATTAGAAACAAAGGAATAATGTCATTCTATCTAGTGGACTAAAAGTAAAGGATTTCCTTGATATGGATGCTTGTGCATTCCCATGAGCAGATTTGAGATTTTGGACAACTAAGACAGGTAGGACCCTTTGACCATCTCATATATATCCAACAATTTCTAATATCATTACAAAATGTTACTTTAGATACTAAGAATAGAATAGTTGATTTTTCCAGCAAAACATATTATATTTTATATCATTGCCTTATAAACTAATGAATTCATGTTTAATTCTAGAACTCAGACCTTAACTGAGCTGTCAGTGTTCTGCACCCCATTAAAGACATCCTTTCTAAGCCCATGACTAGCAGATAAAGACTTAATTAGAAACTAAAAAAACACTTTTAGACCTATTTAGACAGTCTTCATCAAGCAAGTAATCTACTTCTAAGCATAGTCAAAACTACATTTAGACTAACCCAATAACACATAATGGAAGGTCATAATATTCACAGTGACCTACCTATAGTTGTATTGAGTTGGAGTTCCGTGGCTCAATGGGCCGGTGGGGGTGGTGCTCCATGCGTCATTATCAATTAACCTGGTCAAGTATAGCATAGCATGCCTACTGTCAAAAAATATTCAAGAAGATGAGAACAAAAGAATATACAGTAGTTGAATGCATATTCTAGAACAGGGAAATCACTATACTGATGCATGCACATACATCATCATATATTCTCAATAATGATTACGACAGCTAAGGAAGATCTAGGATGAGATCTAATTTTAAGAAAATAGAAATTAAAATAATTAACAAGAAAATTTGATGAAATTTCCTGGAATAAACACGACACATAGATATGGAGTATTTAGCTTAGATATTGGGAAGAGATGAACAAGTTCATGAAAATCAGTAGGTATCATATTTAATGATGTATTCAAATATCAGTTTCAGACAAATGGTTGGTATGCATGGACAGATCCTTTCGAGTTTCGACCTCTATGCTCTTGATTTTATCCTTGAAAAAAATGCCTTGTGCTTCTTCAATTTATATAGACCAAGTAACTTACATGTGGTAAGCCTTAATACATTAACAAAACTGTTGACACATACGATATACAAACATAATCGGTCTGGGAAAAGTAACATTTAAAATTATTCTATTCTATATTCAACTACTTTTTTGAGCATCTTAACTGTTTTCTTGGCCAGTTCTAACTCCTAAAATCCTATATAAGATCTCCTGGACACTGAGATACCCCGCCAGCACTTTATTCTCATTCCTGTCTTTTCTTCCCACGTTTCCCACCACGAACTCTTACCATTTTTGGTAATCTGCACCTGTCCCGTTTCCTCTTCTGGTTAAAATATAACAGCATCCTAATCCTGTCTTCTGTCCAACATATTTTCTGTGCTTGTATTTACTGATATCTTAGCAAGATGTGGGTCTTATGCTTGGGAGCAATTATCATTGTAAGTTTCATACATTGGGTTTATCGCTGGAGGAATCCCAGATGCAACGGGAAACTTCCTCCTGGCTCAATGGGATGGCCACTCCTTGGGGAGACAATTCAGTTCTTTGAACCTAACTTTTCTTCTGATATTCCTCCTTTCGTCAAAAGGAGAATGAAAAGGTTAAATAAAATTCTCCTAACTTCAACATAAAAAATGCTAAATTTCTTCTTCTAAAGCATTTCCTGTTATTTGCAGATACGGGCCAATATTCAAGACCAACTTATTAGGAAGACCAGTTGCAGTATCCACAGACCCAGATCTCAGTTACTTCATTTTCCAACAAGAGGGCCAGTTATTTCAGAGCTGGTATCCAGATACATTCACAGAAATCTTTGGACAACAGAATGTAGGTTCACTGCATGGGTTCATGTACAAGTACCTCAAGAATATGGTGCTACATCTATTTGGTCCTGAAGGACTTAAGAAAATGCTTCCTGAAGTTCAACAAACAATATCTAATAGATTACAGTTATGGTCTCATCAGGAAAGCATTGAACTAAAAGAATCAACTGCCAGTGTAATCTGATATTAACCATTCGTAATTTAAGAAATTCCATTAGAAACTCCTTACAGTGGATCTAACAGCAATGTTATATTTACAGATGATATTTGATCTGACTGCAAACAAGCTGATAAGTTATGATGAAAAGAATTCCTCAGAGAACCTAAGAGAGAACTTTGTTTCATTCATGCAAGGCTTAATCTCCTTCCCTTTAGAAGTACCTGGAACTGCGTATTACAAATGCATACAGGTAAACTCAAGTGGACTGGTCATAATAATTAATTCCACAAAAGTAAGCCATACATATTTCTCAAAAGACATTGTCAACTTTTTGGTCTTTACTGTTATATGTTTTTTCAGGGTAGGAAAAAGGCAATGAAACTGTTGAGGAACCTACTACATGAAAGAAAAGCAAAGCCAAGAAAGAACCATACTGATTTCTTTGACTTTGTACTTGAAGAACTTGAGAAAGAGGGATCTGTCCTAACAGAGGCAATCGCTCTGGACTTAATGTTTGTGCTACTTTTTGCTAGCTTTGAAACCACCTCCTTGGCTATAACTATGGTCATCAAATTTCTCTCCGACAATCCAACTGCGCTGAAGCAATTAACGGTCTGTAAATGGATAAATATGATGCAAAATAAAAATGAATGTCTTCAACATCCTATATTCCAAACCTGACATGCCTTGATGTTTCTTTTGACAGGAAGAGCATGAAAGAATTCTGGAAAATCATGAAAATAGCAGCTCTAGTATTACGTGGAAAGAGTACAAATCAATGACATTTACATTTCAGGTGGGTCCATTTTCCTTCCACCAGTTTAGCATCTTGTTTTAAACAGAAACTGACATATAAATTTGCAGGTCATCAATGAAACAGTCAGACTGGCTAACATTGTTCCAGTAATATTCAGAAAAGTGCTCAGAGACATACAATTTAAAGGTTTGTATTAACAATTAGAGAAACAAGTTCCATCCACAGTAAATTGAGTTTGTTTATGCAAGGAATATGTTCCGCGAAATGTAACACAAATTGGCATCACTACAGGATACACCATTCCAGCTGGTTGGGCAATCATGGTCTGTCCCCCAGCAGTACACTTAAACCAAGCAAAATATGAAGATCCACTAACCTTTAATCCATGGAGATGGGAGGTGCCTACAGCTGAATGCTTTCTGTTTGAAATCCTTGCAAACATTCCATTACTAAAATGAGTAAATTTATTTAACTTAATAATTCTCTGAATTGTACTAAAACAATGATGGTAAACAGGGGAAAAAAATAACTGCTGCATCAAAAAATTTTATGGCCTTTGGCGGGGGCATGAGATTTTGCGTCGGGACAGAATTTACAAAGGTCCAGATGGCAGTATTTCTTCATTGCTTGGTCACTAAGTACAGGTAATAGCAAACTGCAAAGAGGGTGTATGTCATGAGAGAAGAGGGAGTAACCCTATTGTATTTCATTTCAGGTGGCAAGTAGTTGAGGAAGGAAACACTGTCCGAACACCTGGTTTACAGTTCCCTAATGGTTACCATGTTCAGATCGTGAAGAAAGAAACAGGATTCAACTCTACGCAATAGTACTGAGAAGTTCCAGCCTGGTCTCTTAGCACCCAGAATTACTATTTACAAGCTGCAAGGATGACGGTTTAATGCAGCATTCAAAGGATTAATAGAAATCAGAAACAAAGATAACACTTGTTCACCAAGCAGAGACAAAGCTACAGTTTTGAGCAGGATGTTGCAAAAAGCTTTGTACTGTTTTCTTTTTCGGAATCTGTTTCATGAAGTAAAATTAGAAACAAAAGGTTCAAATGCATCTATAAGCATCTAACAACTAATGCTTTCAAACAATTCCATAATCATTTACACAACCAATGCATGCATTTGTCAAGCAGAGAATTTACTTCTAACAGTTAGTTTAAATGTTTAAATCACATCCTTTCTTTTCATGTCAAAGAACCACCAAACATTTTCTTTATCCTCCTCAATCATCTTCTCATTTATTACTCTCAATACTTGGTAATTCAATCTTGATTCTTCATGATTCACCCTCTAGACGGTCCTTGTATGGTCTTTGGGCTTTCTATGTCTATGGTGTCCAATGTTGTGCTTCTCCAGCCTATCCAAGTATGCATCCTGCTTAATTCTTGGTTTCCTACCATTTCTATGCTTACTTTTGTCCTTATGAACATGGTGAAGATAATAATAATAATCAGTGTCTCTTCCCAAATGGTTGTGCCTATGTTCCTGAAAAGATCTTGTTTGCCTATAATGAGCACCATGCTTGTGGTGCCTTGCACCCAGTTCGTGATGTCTGTCATCATGAATGTTATGATGGCGGTGTGTATCAATATTGTGCCTTGGAATATGCTTAATTATCTGCTTATCAGACCACGCATGATCTTCCCACCAGTCATAAACAGGATCAAAGAATCCTTTCTGATGTAAAAGCCACAGTAGTACAAGCACTGCCACTCAAAGTGCATGGTATTAAATGTTGTCCAGACCAAAATAATGAAATCAGTGTAATAACTTTGAAATATAAAATAAAAAAGATTTTACCTATAGGGAAAATGGCCAAAAGTAGACCAAACATTACCATCCAAATCATACATATATATTGTATGTGGCAACTGAAATCAAAGAAACTGTTGCATTTCCTTCTGCTTGCAAAAGAAACACGTGTTAAACAGTTGCAATATTTTTAGCATGGACTATACAATTATATGTACTCCTTACAAACAAGGAGAGACCTGCAAGTTTTTCCAGTGATGAAGTCAACTAAACCTTCCCACAATTTTTTCCAAATGTTTCCAATAGATTCTAAGAAACCATTTACTCCAGTCTTTGGAGGTTGAAAGGGAGTAACCTGCAAAAGTGCTTACGATTAAGCATTCCAATCAATGATATAAATTAGCTGCTACATAAATATAATATCTAAGCATGAATTTATATCTACTGTTAGCGTGGTATTAGTAGGCATCAGCTAATTTACTATTAATACTGCAACCATCCTATCATTCAGTTCACTTTCTATATATTTTCACAATTTGATACCAATAAAATGGATATAGCCCATGTTTTCTAATTTTCTTCATCAGGAAGTGGGGTAGAATTGGCTGAGATAAATGAGAGATGGCCAAATGGAGAGATGGTTGATGTGCATCTACTGTAAACCACATAGGATCCAGTTCTAGGAGTGAAAAAGACAGGATGGCAAAGGGAAAAGAGGTGAGGAACGATTTAGCAGAGCAGTGGCCTATATATACATGTAGCAGTGTGTTCAAGTGAATGGAGAAAAGAAGTCCACTTGAGTTATTATGATTTTTTTTCCATTTTTTTTCAGATCTTTTTTCCATTTTTTTTCAGATCTTTTTATCACTTCAAACAAAAGAAATTGTTCACCAAAACTTCCTTTAATCATAGGATAAAGGTCCAAGATAATTAACAACTTGGTAACTACCCAAACCTGTGATCCATTGTCAACAATGGTGGTTGTAGTTGAAAATTGACACTCAGCTCTATCAACTTCATTAAAATTAGAGTCCTTCAATATAGCTGGCATTAGATCAATGATTCAGATTTCATGTTTTGTACACCTATCTTCCAAAGAATACCAAAAAGTGCAGTAAAAGCTCTACATTGACTTTACCTGAACACACATACTTCGCAGCTTGATCAGTGGTTGGATAGATTTTGAAGGACCTTGTTGAAATTTCATGTGGTTTCATAATAAAAAACTGTTCCTGCAAGAGTAAAAATTTTGCACTTGAACTGTTAATCATCTTCCCAGTGGAAAAAGAATAGATGCAAGAAGCAAAAAGAGGGTGTTTCATTGCACAAGCTTCCAGCGATGTGGGATTTAGGCAGGTAAGATGCAGGAAATTGAAAAATAACTAGGGAAAAGTTTTCACCTCCATGAGGGAGACTCCTTTTGAGCAGTCGAACTGCAAGATGGAGAAACTCATCCATTCACATTTTCTCACAAAGTAAAGACATTATATAATCAAAACTCAACCATTCAACAATGTAAACGAATGCAAAAAGCAAAGTCCAGACTACCGTTAAGCTGTATGATGCTTCAACTTCCCCAGTGTTCTTTGCTGTAATTGTAGCAACTCCAAATTGAGTGAGGGCTTCGAAGGTTGGGACAGTAACATTTAAGATCTTCCCGGGACTCCTAAAAAGGAAACATGCACAAGCTATTTACCATAACTGAAGTTTAACAATCAATGATCAAGAGTCAAACATAGTACTTTTCTTTCTAGTATATGATGAGAGGGGACACATTATGAACAATCAATTTAAAAAAAAAAAAGAGAAAATTTAATTTCTTTTGTGTAAATCAGAAAATAACATTAAGAGAAAAATTGATAATTAGTCGGTATACTGTCCAAACAAGGGAACCATAGATCCCCTCAACCCAAAATTTGGGCACACTCCTAATTATCTCACTCCAACTCCCTTCCAGTGCATTTGTTTTCTGGTAAGAAAATATCAGTGCAGAGTTTTCAATTTTAAACAAATAAAATGCAGAGGATGTCTAAGACAAATTTACACAAGAATTATAACAATCCACTGCACTGGTATATTTACTTTTTCACTGTTAGTTACACAACCTGTACAACTACAAAAGCATCAAAAGCAGAGGATGTATAAGACAAATTTGCATTTCTCATGCCCCACTAGATAAGTCAAACCTTAACATGTTAAAAAAATTAAAAAAGAATTCAAGAAAAAGTAAACTTTAAGCTCCTCTTCAGTTGTTAATATGATCAAGGAATGTCATATATTTTACTCCCAAGGGAATTTCATGCTGCAAATATTGTGACAAGTTTTGTAGTAGCAGTATTAAGAAAGTATTGATTTTAACCTTTGGTAGACATATTCTAT
The DNA here is from genome assembly GCA_949640765.1 of Croton laevigatus. Classification (NCBI taxonomy): domain Eukaryota; kingdom Viridiplantae; phylum Streptophyta; class Magnoliopsida; order Malpighiales; family Euphorbiaceae; genus Croton; species Croton laevigatus. Next base: position 13,067 of record CATIWJ010244775.1, on the reverse strand, counting down.
GTCATCGGCTCTAAGTTCTAACAAAAGATTTGTATTAAGAACTTCAGTGACTCCTAGAGAGAATGAATAATTGCCTGCATTCTACATTCAAATTAAAATAGTTGGTGAAAGTGAAAAAATCGAAAATGGAACTTCATTAAAAGATCAGGCCATAATGCTTAAACATAACTGGATGCTGGTTTATCCTTTCAAACCTTCCTTCAACGCCATATAATGGCACCTGCTTCCTGTCAATTCGGTTCAGATCAGCCTACAAGCCCAAGACAAGTCTCTTCTCAGTGCAATTCAATGCTTTAAGAAAGCTACATTACCTAATATAGAAACTGGAAAAGTATAGAATGTATGAAGCACTCAAATTTCTGAGACTACTCGGCTTAACATACTTACATCCCGGTAATTCCACAACTGATTATGCAAACAACTCCAAAATGGCGAGGAACAGAAGTTTGGTTGCTTATGAAAAGCCTCATAGTTGACACCAATTTTGTTGCATTCACCACCGTCTAAAGTAAATCTGACTCTCTCAAGCAACATCCACATTGAAAAGTTCCTACCCAGATCTGTTGGTTGACCAGGCTCACCCTTCCAAAACATAAAAATTAACTCTCGGCAACTTCAATTATTCAACAGGAAGCATGCATCAATAAGGAAGACAATGAACCAATAGCAGCAATTAAGTTTTTTTCTCCCTTGCCTATAAATACTAGAACAATTGAGTATGGCAAGCTCTTATCAAAATAAAACTCTCCAAAGGGTGAAATGAGAAAAATCACATGAGATCAGGAATTCTACTTAATTCCCTTGAAGCAGTGAATAAAGTCAACCATATATGCAAGGAAATGTACCTGCCTTGGGATTACAAGGTAGAAGTCTTCAAAAGCAGGAAGGTTTGAATATCCAGCAAAATCCCCAACAAGATTTACCCTTAAAAAGTTATCCTTGGATGTAGCTGTTCTATTCTCTGGGCCAACTATTACTTCCTGAAGACAAAAAGAAATCGTCTTTCAAATCTTCCATTAGTGAATATATCCTGGATTTTTTATTCTAGTGCTGTGAGACGACAAAAATATGCATTCCCTCATTGCCAAATGAATTATTGTAAACTAAAAAAAGGAATCAGGGAGCAACTTTTGAAAGTTCAATTGTAGCGACAAGAACTTATTAGTTTTATCAGAAAATAAAGAAAAGAAATGCTGTTTTTTGCTGTATTATAAGGTACAAAACCAGATAGAAGAAGCATTTATTTAAGGTCAAAGCTATAATCTCTTATGCAAATAAATCAGAATATGGGCGGACATACCTAAGTCCATTGCAAGTCATTGGAAGAAAAAAAAAATCTCCTACCATAAGCAACCTTAGTGCAGAAGTAGAGACTGAGTTGAAGTGCACTAACAAAACATAAAATCATAGGCATATACAGAAGCAATAAATTTACAGAAACAGCATACCGATATTAGAGATCTTGCCTTCACTTCTATTCTGACACTAAATCCAATTGATCTCTGTCCAATACCAAAAACATGAAACCTGGGTGAAAAATAAATATCAGTTTTAGCTGTACTGAGCATAATCCAAACTAGGAAAACTAAAATTACATCAATAATTTTTTGTACTTCACAGTCAAAAAGATATATAGCTCTAATACACTTTTCACTGATTAATCATTCAAGACTCCAGGCCTCAGTTATATATTAATGTCATGTAAGCGTGGGAGATTAGCTAGTAAGGCAAACTCAATAGGAAACACTCTAGCATAAAGACTTACCAGTCACCTGGAAATCTGACACAGTGGGCAGTATTTGCCTTTCCTTTCATCATTTTATCAACTGGTAAAAAAATAAGTTAAAGATCATTTGCAAGCGGTAATACTCATCTTAAACTGCTATCCATTATTAAAAATATAAAATGACTTACAAAAGTTGCCACATGACGAAGGTACTCGTCGTTGCGGACCACAAGGACAACAGATTGGCTGAAGCAGAAAACTAAGAAAGATGAGATCATATTGGGAGACCTAAACAAACCAGTATGAACTACACATGATAGAGTACATATCCAGTTCTTGTTACAGTGAAGAAGTTTTGTACATAAACTACTTCCCGAGAAATATTCAATAGCTATGTTAGTATAATATTAGAAAATAGTTATATAAACTGTTACACTAGTGTAGAGATAAAGTACTACACATATGAAGGAAAATGCGCACGTACACACATATGCAAAGCGGGAAACCGAAAAAATGGAAAAAATCAATAAGTCAAGAATGCCACCTCAGTATACTCAATAATGTGACCATTTTTATCCCGCAACCTACAAGAAAGACCACAATGAGACAGTTAGACGACTTTAACTACATACAATTACTAAATAATGAAACCTAAATCTTCCAATTTCTAAATGCTAACTCTTCTGTTTGCCCCAAGTACCTCACACTCAATTATAAAACTTATCTTGAGTGATTAATTTGGGAGCTATAAGTTCATAAACCAGAGAAGCATTTCCAAAACTTATTCATTATAATCATGATAAGATTTAAATGATCTTCTCCAAAAAAATAAACAAATTATGAGAATACCAAGCAAAACTTGTAAATATCGCATTAATCTAGAAAATGTAAGATAATTGTGAAAAAATATATTTGTCACTGGGGCTTTGAATAATATATTGGCAGTGCAAACTGGTAATCTACAGCTAAACCATCTTCCTGGGCATCCACATCTCAACATTGTGCAGGAACACTGGTCCATGGAAAAGAATGTTTAGGTACGTAAAAAACTTTGGACTGTATAGAGCACAAAAATACGAGCATCTTTTTAAAATAGGAAATTATTCAAAAGAAAAGGCAAATAAACTGCTAGTGAGATCGAAAAAACAAATGGATAGCCATGTCATCTAAGTGTAAAATAGCGTTTACTGTCTAATTAAGAATTAAGAAAACCAAACAATTTTCGCCATATATTAAAGCTAAAAAACCACTAACTTGAAAACAATAACAAAGTACTTGCCTCTCGCATGTCCGAACAACGTGTTCACCAGCATCAGGCTCACATTTGCGTGTCTTTACAAATAATTCTTCAGGTTTATAAGCAACATCCTAAATATCAATTCAGAATCAGTATGATAAGTTAATCTAGCATGAACTAATCACAGAGACAAAAGAAATAGACACCTCATACTGCAAACAAATTATAATAGGCAGCCAGAAGTGTGTGCCTTAAAAACCAAATGTAGTACTGCTCTATCAAATACAACAACTCAAAATAATCTTCACAGTACAAACATGCGACATAATTAACAATATCCTTTAAAAATCCCAATCCTAAGTAACCAAGAAAGTTTCGTACACGTAAATATGTTAGCTCATACAGAGCGTACACAGCGGATTTATTGATCGTTATCACCGGTGGCACTCGCAGCGTTCGCATGTTGTTGGTCGAATTCTCCTCCACCTCCACTATCTCCGCCACAATCGACGCCTCTCCTCCACTCTGCACAGAAAGAGAATTAACATAGGGCAAAAGATAAAAGAGACTGTAGAACAATTATCGACACATAATGAGCGAAATAAAGCTTACAGAACCACTTGGAACGGCCATGTCCAAGACGATTTTGGTGGTGCAATTGAGAGTGTCAGAATCGGAGCCTTTCTCGCACCTTTCAAGCTTCGATTTGGATAGAATTTCCACTCCGGTAACACTTCCGACACTAATCAACCAACATAAAATCAAAATTCTAGTTTGCCGCTTCATTTTCGTTTCTCTGTTTTGGTTCTGTTTTCGGATCGAGACCCTTTTTTCCCCCCGACTTTTTTAAAGGGCTTTAAGCATTGTGAAGGACATGAATTAACGACTTTGGGTGGTTGGGGGCAATGGGCTGAATAATCCTTTCTCTACTGTGTGTGAATTTATATATATGTTTAAAAACAAAAAAATTAACGATTTTGGCGCGAATTATTAGAGATTTAAAACGAAAACTGCCATTAACCGTTAAATGGTTTCTGTGATTATATATTATTGATCGATGGAATGAATATCACTAATACTTCGGGCCGTACCGACGACGTTTTAGGTGTTTGATTGTAATCATAATGGAGCAATAAGCAATTTAATGGATAGATTGTTAAGTTGCCCCTAATTTAAAAAGTGTTATACTTGCCACCTGAAAGTGTTATTTGAGTACATAGCATAAATTTTCAAAACCATTTAGCCTATGCAAAAGTCAACCATATTAAGTTCACTTCATACAAAAATTTGCCAAATGCATACATTGGACCTACGAGGCCCCTGTACTAATCATCATCGGGTACAAATAATATTAATAAGCCTCTATACTATGAATGTGTATGACACGAAATTTTTCCGTAATATTTTTAACGGAGCGTGAACAACACTTAAACGATAAGCGCGTGGATATCTATTAAAACTACCTTGACATCATTTTGAATAATTGAGAAAAATGTAACTTCTCCTCTTCATTTTTTTCTTCTTCCTCTCCCTTTTTCGATTAAATCCCTATGAAACCTGATATAATTATTTATAAGAAAAACTTGGAGAGTTGGTCTTGGCCAGAAAAACTTCGATATGACCATTGTGTTCAATGATTTCAAGCGCAATGTGCTCGGATTTGAATCAACAGAGGCAAAGGCAGCACTGTCAGAGATTGTTGCATAGAGATTGTTGCATTTGTGTTTGTCGAAGCTAATGGGATTGCAATTGGTTCAGACGAGGAGAAGAGTAAAATTTAATAGTAACTCTTAAAATCTTGATGTTGTTATCCTTAATAACTTGGCTTCATCATCAGTTTGGATCCTTCAACTTCATTCCAATTCTATACATTTTGGATTTATAGTTTCCCTTTTACTTTTTTGATATTTTTAAAACTAAGCTTGCGTTTTAGTTGTCGATTGTTACTTTAAGGCATCAGCTTTCTCAATTAAGAGCTGTTAATTATGGATCTGTGAGTTCTTTTTTAGAATTCAAACTGTTAGTGATGAGTTTGAAGCTGTTAGATTTCATTGTCCCCTTATCTTGATATGATTTGTACTAATTGTCTGCACCAATTAAACATATAACATTCAACTATTACATAATTTAGTGAAGAAATTGGGTCTTGAAATGTGTATATGATGATGGCATGCTTATTGATTTGATCATACAATTAATTGGGAAAAAAAAAAAGCTTTTCACTCATCTATTTATCATTTAGTTTAGCGCATCCTGTAGTTTTATTTTTGTTTGTTTAATTTGATCATTTTTAATATGTTTTTATTTGCCACAAATTTTTTCTTCTTTTTTTCCAAGTGACAGATGAAAAATCATCATTTTTCTTGCCTAAATTATGCTCTCAATTTGAAGACGACATTAAAACGAATGATTTCCTCATATGTGGGCTAAAATAATTTCTATCCTTTTATCTGCTTATCAATAATTTTCACCAATTTCTTCGTTTTTCCTCAATTTTAAAAATTGATTATGCCTGCTCTATTTTCTCTTTTTTGATTTTTTTCCAATGAAGTTCTTTAAGCTGTGCAAGCTCTTAGTCCCACTTTTGCTTTTTTTTTGTTTTTTCCTTTCTTGGTTATTATCCTGATGGGAGTGGCCGGAAAGGCAGGATAACAGTGGTGGCGTGATGCTAATCAAATGTTGCTGCTAGATTTATGGGTATTGATACGTAAGGAAGGACTAAGAAGAAGAAGAAGAACTGCTCGCCACTACTGGTCCCCCTTCCCACAATCATTTTTGGAAATCGAACTGCTGAGCCACCACCTTTTTTTTTTTTTCGTTTATGAATGCGCACAACCACCATAAATCACAGCTTTTAGAAATGAACTCAAATCGCAGTTGGATTTTCTGGGTTTTCAAATGATCACTGCCACTATCGTCGTTCAACACCTCAATCTTCACCACTAACTAAACCTACCCTTGTTCACCCATTGGATTGAACCAATCAAAATCATAAATCCTTGTTCTCCATATACAAATACAATCGTCTCAGAAGCCTTTTGTTGTATTTTTTGCCGTTTCAGGTTTCTGATTTAAAAACAAAAATAAAATTGGTTTCAGGTTGAGGAGTGAGTTCTAATTGTGGTTGTCGGATTGAGGTCGCACAAGTTGGAGGAGCAACTTCGATCAAAGAGCAGGAGTTGGAGGACGCCGACATATAGGTTGTCAGATGGTTGAAGAAGATTTTTTTGCTAATTTATGAAATAATCCTTTAAAGTTCATTTATTTTTCAGTTTAGTCCTTTTCGGACAAAAATTATTAAAATTTTATTGAAATTATCAAAATTGTAATTTTCTCATTCACGATATGCATCCATGACGCACGATCAAGCGTTTGTACACATGCTCTAAGGAGCTAATGGATGCTTCACAAAATGATAGTATAAGGAGCAAAGTGTGTATTTGGCCAACAAAAATTAAAAGATAGAAGTAGGCTATGTTGGTCTTCTATTTAATAGTGTCCTTATGTTGGTCTTCTATTTAATAATGTCCTCAATTTGGCAATTTTAAAGACAAGCTCATTGCATAGGAAAAGAAAAGGAGATTGGAAATATGCAAAAATATCATATTGAGGCTGGAGGCAAATAACATATGGTAGAAACTAATTAGTAGTAAATATCATCAAGTTTCAATAATATAGTAAATAGCACATTTAACCTAAACTAAAACTTAAAACTCTAAATTACCCCTAATTTAAAACCTAACAAACAATACACCAAACAAAATAATACAATAAACACCTTGCCACAATAGCCACTACTGTTGCTGCCATTGCCATCGACGAGAAGCCCACCGCCACTACTATCGCTTCTAGATCTATGATCTATTTTCTTCTTCTCCTTCTTCTTATTCTTCTTCTGTTTATCCAGGTCTAACTCTCATTTTCATCTCCACCTTTTTATGTATTTTGATTATATTTGTTGTTTTCAAAGGTAGAAAACTGAAATGGTAGCTAGAATTTTGGAGTAGAATAGGAAGACATGGTCTGATATATACAAGGTATATAACTTATATACCAAGGTATATAAATGATCCATATACTAGGATATATAAACAATGCGTATACTAAGGTATATGGTTTATATACCAGGATATCTGTCTCATAAAAACTACGGTATATAAATATCTACATACCAGTGTATACTCTCATATTAATTGTTTGAAATACCGTCAATCTTCTTTTTTATCGACAATGGTTCCTTCATTACTTTTTATTCTACTTCATTTATTTTTCTCTTGATATAAGAGCTTCTATTTATTTGGAATAATTTTCATATTGTCTTTTGGATTTATTTCGTTAATAGAGAGTGTGAATTGTATCACTTGTGATTTATGGTATTTTTTATGTGTTTGTGTTCTGTTTTGTACTTTCTTTTATTGTCGGCTCGATAAATGAGATAGATGATTGATTATTTTTGTATATAGATTAAATTTTCTCGTTTGGGTGATAATTTTAATTCAATAAAATTTGGTAGATTGATATATTTCTCCATTAAAATTTTATTAAATATTTATGCAAGTTGTATACGTAGTTAGTTCTTGAAAGAACACAATTGTAGAAAGTTTCAAATGTGATTTAATATAAAAAATCAGCTTTAACCCAATCCAAAATCATATGCAACAAAATATTCAATTATTCTAAATATATATTTCCTATTTATCTCTTATAAGAAAATTTTGATATATTTCATCTCTATTATCTATTAATAAATATAAGGTTAAAAAAATATATTTATATTTTTTAAAAAATATTATAATTTATTTACTTAGTAATAAAATTTATTTCTTTAAAATTAATTTTTAAAATAATATTATGTATTTGTTTTGAATTAGAATTATCACGTTCTTTCCTTTCTATCCAAAAAAAAATTAGAATTATCACGCAAAATTAAAAATATTCTCTATGAAAACAAAATTTGACTTTTCATATTATAGTAAGTATATTATAAAAACCCTTTTCATTTTCTTTTTCTAGAGTTTGTTTACCTTTGCGGCCACCGCCGGTGCCATTTTTTCTTTTTTCCTGTTAATACAATAAACTCTTTGCCTATGTCTTTTTCTATGAAAGAATAGTACAATTTTTTTTTTTTTTGCTTCTATATAATTTTGTTTGTTTCTTTGCCACCGTGCAATTTTCTTCTTGTTTATATCTTTATTTCGTTTTGGTGATTGTGTTTAGATTTGTCAGAAACCATATCGGACTGATCTAATCAAGAGCAACAAACGAAACTTATTGAAAGATGGAGATCCACGTCCTGTTATGATCTTTGCTTCTACTGCTGGCTTCTGGGTTTTCTTTTCTTTTCTTTTTTTTTTTGTTCTGATCTATCCTTTGGAATTGGTCTATGATTGAAAGATTGAAGATCGAAGGGAGATCTTTATCATCGGTTTGAAACAGTCCAGATCGGGAATTTAAATATGAGAAGTCCATTTTTGTACAAGTTTGAATCTTCAACGGCGAAGAACACCAGAAACCTAAAACTACCTAAAACTGGTTTTTTCTGACGATCGGTAATAGAAGGTGGATTCATCGGAAATCAGAGGGCAATGTTGAGCAAATCGGCAACATCTTTTGTTTTTATGTTTTTTTTTTGTCATTGTAATTTTCTACTTATCCCAAATATCTAGATGGGTTATGGGTAATTTGTTTTACAGTTTCTGGGTAGGCAGTCTTCTTGACAATTGCTGTATTACCGATTCATTTCTCTCGTAGTAAAATTACGAACAGAATACTATTATCCTTTATATATATATATATATATTCTCTATGTATTTTTTTTTTTTCAGAATATGTAAGTATATTTTCTATTGCTTATTCTTGATATTATTTTTTAGGATTGTAGGTTATTAGAATAATTAAGAGGGTAAGAAGATAAACCATATTAAAAGTTAAGGTTAACATTTCATATACCACCCATCTCATTATTAAATACTATTAAAAATTAACCTAACAACTAAAATTAATATTTAGTGTTTTCATCAAAGCTAAAACTTTAACCATTGCTTCGATTGCTATTATCGAACATCACCTTAAATTAAGTAAATATTATAAATTTTTAAACTACTAAATAATATCTATATGAAACAAAGTCAAAACTTGCTATTAATTTCTCAAAATATAATGATATTAAAAGCAAAAGGACAAAGTAGGATAACTTTATAGGTCAAGTCCAATTGTAAAAGTGAAAACAACTACTCCTACTGGTGAATATAAACACAGCTTGTTTTGTCAAATTTTAGCAAATCAATTAATTAATTAATGATGTCAGTCAGAAAAGTAGCTCGAGAGAGAACCCCCCTTGCGAAGACTGGAGTGGAGGCTTTCTAGCTGTGTTCATTATCTTTAATTAATGAGGTCAGTCAGAAAAGTAGCTCGACAAAGAATACTCCCCCCTTGCGAAGAATGGAGTGGAGGCTCTCTAGCTGTGTTCATTATCTTTAAGAATTAAGACCTTTCTTGCTGTCAAAATGACCATTTCAATACTCAACCCAAAATATTACATTTTCTTGTCTTCTGAAAAAAATTACATTTTCCGACTATGGTGGCCTACCATTAAGACCGTTTCCTTTCTTGCTTCTTCTATATATATATATATTAGAAAAAAAAGGTTAAAAAAGGGAGCAAAACATCCGGATTTAGAACATGTCTAGTTTAACGCTTTTAAATAGCTGATAGTTATTGTAGATGACGGTTATACCAATGTCAACATACATAACCTTCTCTACTATCTCTAATATCTGATCATCCAGAAATTAATATCATCGGTATTTCCAACTAATCTCATATCCAATCACACAATCAGCCGTAAGAAAGGTTGATAAGTATATCCAATTAGTAGAGATGATATTTTTTAAATTTGACAATTTAATTGCTAATTTTTTTTATTTATTTACAATTTAATTACTGTTGTCTTTAAATATTTACTATCAAGTTAGTTTTTGCACATATGGCTTGCTAAAATAAATTTGGGTGCTTAGCCAATGATCTTCGTAAGAACAATACTCATTATTAATCTGGGTACTTTGTTTTAGATGAATTTGTGCATTTTTCAAATCAGTTAACTGTGATTTTAAAAGACAAATTACAGAGAGATACATGAGTTAAATAATTTGTAAATGGATGGGTACATTAATACACGAGTTAAAAGCATATACTACCTCCGTTCTTTTTCAATTGAGACTTTTATTATTTACCATTTATTTTTCTTTATAATTTTCTTTCAATTTTATCTTAAAAAATAATAATTCACATTCACTCAATATAAAAAAAAAAACTTCACATGCATTAAAAATAAATTAAATCTACTATAATATAAAAAATATAATTGTCCTAATTGAATAAAAATATAAAAATTTCAATTATTTTAAAATACTAAAATACCTTAAAATTTCAATAAATTTGGACAGAGTCAGTACAATTTTTTTTTTTGACAAAGCATATACAATAAATAATTAAAAATATCATCAGAGCACTAAATATTTTGTATATATACAAATTGCTGCCATTGACAATTTAACCTTCGTAGTTCCACACTCGAAATAAAAGAAAAAGGAACGAATAAATTGCACGAAAGTATAAAACGACAAGCAATAAGGTATATGAATTTGTGCTGCAATGGATGTGACAGTGGACTTTTCTTGTTTCGTTACTAATAGGTCAAACAATCAAGTGGCTATTGTATGGTTTTCCGAAAGCGTATGATATTTCGGACAACTCTATTTTAAATATTTTATTTGATGGTCTGATATAAAGAAGAACTTATATTTTTGCCAGATTAATCTATTATGTGAAGATATTAAGAGCATCTCCGATGTTAATATATATTGCTTTTATTCACGTGCCATATTAAAAAAATAGAGAGATTTAAAAAAAAAACTCTCAGTGCTAATATACATCTAGAATATGAAGCTAGAATAAACTTAACATTACTAGCTCTCCTTCTATTTTTTGAGGATCAACTAGACAATGTCTACATTTAAATATAAACACTGTCCAACAGATATCTAAATGAAGATTTGCTAAACTATGTTTATTGACATATAAATTTGATGTTCAAATAGATGTTAGTATTTAATAAGATTTTAATAACTCTTTCCATTTTTTAGTTGTATGGTGCATAGCTTTGAGGATGGTTGGCCTTATTAGAATTGCTTAAAATTTATTACTCTCTATTTGATTTATATATAAAAAAAAATTAATATTGGACATCTGATTTATATATCTGATTTATATAAAGAAATTTTCTTTTAAGAGTAAGTGTATAAGATGATAAGCCCTTAATAATCCTTGGCTTAAGCCTAAACAAAATCCTAAGAGAACCTAAACTAATAGTTGTAAGTTGAAATAAACCCTCCCCCCCTTTTTTCTTTTCTCTCAATTTTTTTCTCTTCTAAACTCAAATTTTAGGCAGCTGTCAGTCAATAATTCAAAATTTTTCAATTTTTTTTGGTAAATCTAATGTTTTTATATTTTGTTTTTATTATTCTCCTTTTAATGAGTTTTTATTTTTACTTTTGATGAGTTTTTATTTTTACTTTTAAAGTGAGTATAAGCTCTTCTTTCATGGAATTTGATCCTCTTTCATAAAAAGTTGGTTTTCTTCTTCTATAAAAGAGATGAAAGTAAGAATTTCGTGATTGGATATTCACTAATAATATGACTTATTTAAATACCAAAGAAGATTCTGTAACATCCTAAAAATAATAATAAGAAGAAGGATCAAGTTGTAGTTTACCAAAAATATTAGATTAAATGAAAAAAATGAATTATAGTAATGAATTATTTTATAGAAAATTTATTTAATTGAATGTTTAGAAAATAATGAGATTAAACAAATTAGTATTTTGGGTATAAATTTGCTAGGTTTTAAAAATCGGTTAATTTTTACCACGCAGAGTAAAATGCGGTAAAACGGTAAATTTAAAATTTATTTTAGTTAAATAATAAAATATTAAACCAAGTATAAATATGATAAAAAGGAAGTAAACACGTAATAAACCCATAGGCAATTGTAAACTCTTGTAAAAAAAGATATACCTATTTAATTTAATTGGAAAATTAAGTAAAATTAAGTAAAATTAAGTAAAATCAAATAAATTAATTATCAAATATATAATTAAAATTCAGATTTCTTTAGAGACAAACTTAAATAAATATTTGTGACATTTTTATCACATGTTAAAGGTATAATTTGAAGGGTTTACAATTTAATGAAAAATATGGATAAAAATGGATTAAAAGTAAATTGTAATTAAATTTTAATATAAGTAAAATTTTAATCTGTTACATACCATAATTGAAGTAGAATTATTAGTGGAAAATTAGTGAAGACATGAAAATGAAATTTAATTTGATATTTAGAGAATTTATCAAAAAGTAAATAGTAAATAAATAGTAAATTAAAATAATTGAAACTAAAATATAAAAATTAATAATGTCATCTGGTCTATAAAATGACCTCTGAGGAGTCATTAGAGTGTCTAAAATTTTGGATAGACATCAAAAATTGAGAGAAAACACTAAAAATTTCGAATCCAGCCGAGTCTGCCAGCCACCCGTGCCCAGCCGACTGTCGTTTGGCGAGCCAGCATGAGAGAGGAAGCTATTGTTTGGTTCCGTCCGCAGCGCCTCGACAGAGCGCGCGCTTGACGGAAAATATTCGTTTCGTCCTCAAACTTTCCTTCCGCTTGCAATCGTGTCCTTCCGCCTTTGATATAATTCGGTAATGATCCCGAAACTACTTTTCCTTCTTCAATTTCGTCCAAAACATTGATTTAATAATAAATTAAGTTTATTTTTGAAATTAAATAATTTTTGGGGTGTCAATAAATTAATTAAAAGCTCAGATCCAATTTAATATGGCCAAAATAAATATTTGAAACTGATATTTAGGAGAAAAATTGTAAAGTTAATATTTTATGAATTTATTAATGAAAAATCTTAATTAATATTAAGATTAAAAATTATGGTGACTTAATTAAATAAATTTGACAATAAAATTGGATTTATAACAACTATAAAATGGGTCTAAATAAATTGATGATTAACACACATGATATATTGAAT